>JANKKB010002195.1:3971-31704 GCA_026225775.1 Bursera palmeri
AAAGAGTAGTGTACACCAAAAACCATCCAATACTTGACATATCCATATTAGCTATGACTAAAATTAATGTAAGATTCTTATAATAATACTATTTTTATATCTTTATGGCTACGGAAACATGTGATGATGAATCTGTCCATTCTGTATGGAAGCTTGTTTTCTCCGGCCCATGTGGCCAGCCAGCTTCAAAGTCTTCAACAACACTATAATATGTTTCTTCTTCATTTAATTATTAAGAAAATAAATTAAGAAACCCTTTTCCCATCTGTACTTCTTCTTTTACTTGTGGTCAGCTTCTGATATTTTTATTAAAAAGTTAACTAGGGTCACTTAGATTTCTGGTTTTTTAATGTTTTTTAATAGATATATTATCCAAGTTGTGTGATGGATACATTGAACGGAGTAGCCGACCACTAGTCCACCACATGCCCATCTCGTTCCAAGAAAATATAAGAGATGTGCCTGCCATGTTTCAGGAAAATCTGACCTTGAATTTCATGATCTATTTATTACAATTAATAGTTCTCATAATTTTTCGTTTATTTTGCCTTATTATTAATCTCGAATCTTTGACCTCCAAAATAAAGAATTAGTTAGATTTAATGATCTAAAATCTTTCAGAATTTATAAGATTATTGATATATCATCATCGATCGTTGATAATATCTTTATTTACATAAGAATTGTGTTTAAGAAAATCTGGAAGTCTTATCTAATTAGACATGATCCCTCTTCTCACAAGTAAACAATATTGATGATTTAAATAAAAAAATTACCTATCATAATCCTTTTCTTGTTTGATCAACCTTTAATCTTATGTTCATATATCGGAGCAAAAGATATGAAATGCATCTGAGTCGTCAACTTGCAGTTGAAACATATATACAAGCAATCATTTTTGCTGATTAAACTATAAATTTCAACTTATAATAATTGAGATTAATATGTATTATAATCTGATACTCGCATCTCTCAATTGTTTGGTCGAAAAAAATTGATTAATAATCTTGTTATATATCTCTACAACTTGCCATGAAGTCAAACAAGTCACAACAAAACATATTCTGGAAACAGAAATTGCCCATTAAACTGAATATGAAGAAGGAGATGATGATGAAGGAGAAGATTAAGCATATATATACGTGAATTGTTATTAGTTTATGCACCAAGATAGACAACAATACTGAGAAGTTCGCCAGATTTGATCAGAACCATCCAGTTCATGATAAATATATCTATCTTATACATATCTGGCTCCATGATTAATCAAAAACGGCATTGACCAAAACATTATACAGTTTTCCAATCAGCAACATAACGTACAAAATTTGATCTGAAACAAATCTCACTGGGATCCAGTTATTACACAACCAATTCAACAAAAACGAAAATGGATCATTGAACAAAGTTATTTGTATTGTACATAAGATGGAAGAGATTATCAAACCTCAAGAGAATTAATGTTGCCATCATCGTGATGATGATCATCACGCATCTTGATTATGCGAACCCAGTTGATGATGAGGCTTTCCCCCTAACTCTACTACTGGCGAGGCACCAGGTGATGAATGATAAGAAGCAGCCAAGACCAAGCTCCCTTCACTCCATGACCTTCTTATAGGATACGAAACATTATTGCACTTGGGCAGTCCATTGGGACAACCATTTGATCCACGGGACTTGTTATTAGATTTGCTATGAAGAGCACACCCGCAGTTCCGATGGTAAGGCCGGCGTTCGATCCCAGTGTCGGCGCCGGAGATGCAACCTTCAAAGACACACCGGAAAAAACCATCGGCAACTCCCGTGCCGGCCATGCTAATTAACTTCTTCACCACCAATTTTCGGTCTGAGTTTTTGGACCTAAGGGGACCTTGGCGGCATTTATATAAATGTAGTTATCGGTAGTTAAATATAATGTAAGGCAATAGAGCGGGGGACAATTGAGAAAGCTACGTTGAACTTGTTGTAGTTAGCCTTGTAAAAGCCGTGTCTTATGCATAGTCATAGACCTAGTGCACGTGACACTTTGGCTTTGTTTGAGTCTTGTCTGAAAGAAAGAGAGAACACAAAGGTATTAGGTGAGCCGACGATAGTTGATAGTTACCAACAAGACACTCATAAAAAGACTAGATGGCTTTAAAAGCGGTACTTCTAATCTTGACCATATATTGTAAGCTTTTGTTTCGTCTAACAACAATCAATTCGCCACAACTTAATTGTTAATATCGGTTTATTACCACCTAGTTCTATGACATCTTTTGGGGTTCAAGACATTATTACAAGGGACACTTCATGTATCTATGCGCCCTTAGTATGGTCCGGAAGTGGCTACTTATATAATACACACAATTGACTTTTTGTTTTTCAGAAATGGGATAGTGCCAATGAATATGATCATCTTGTAGAGAACTTCAATGTTTTCGATGAGTTAATCTAATAATAATCAAGGGTCGGTTTGATTTTATGTTAACTTGAACTCGGTGGCATTTGTACAGATTCATAGGTAGGGTAAGTGTACAAAAAATTGACCTTTGTCAATGATACTAAAGATATTACAAGTTGAATGATTATAAACATTTGGAGAATGGATGTACATGTGCATGGTATTTAATATTTCCATAAGTATAGGATGAGGCCAGGCCAGGCCAGGCCAGCCAACCCTTTTCTTCTCAACTAACTTCGACTGCTTAGTAATGAGATGGAGCTGGCTTTTAGCTCAAGCATGTATCATCCTCAGCAAGCATTTATCTATAGTGCAAAATGTCAAACACACAACAATATATGACTTCGATGTCACCGGAAAATTTGTTACCCGTAATTATCACATATATGATTGGCTGCCAATCATATATGTTATAGCAATAAGTAGAAATTGTATTTAGTGGTATGTATTTTGTAAAAATGTTTTTCATATACAATTTTGTTTTGAGTAGTGGTTTTACAATCTCGAAGAATGGCTTTGTTTGTTTCAATGATCAAATGATACGAAATATGTAATAAAATAAACAACTAAAGATTACTTCTAAGAGAGAAAAGAATAAAAGTATGAGAATATAATCCATAAGATAACTTGTCCATTATAATGGAGTAATGTTTGGGAACTTCAGAATCAAGATACTAAAAAATTTATAAATAAAGTGTTAAAAAGAAAGTAGATAGATGTAGAACAAACTGAGTTGATTATTTAGATCTTTAATTAATTAATTAATTATAATTAGTTCATAATTAACACTTTTTGTTGTTTGCCAAATTCCATACCTACTATACCTAAATTGGGTTACTTGAACATATCGCAGCGTGGGATTAATAGACAATGTACATGGGCTTTCTTGAGCATAAGAATCAACTTAAAATTTTCATAGAAATTTGGAAGAATATATAGCTCCTTCTTCATTCTGCTTCACATCAGTCATGAATAAATAATTGATTTTGAAGCAAATCTGAGATGATCTCAGGAATCCACTCCTGATAGCTATCTTGCTTGAGACTATGAATAAGTTGGAGAATAGGAGAGAAACTCTTTTGTATTCAAACTTTGAAATAAATTTCTAAGACAGTAGAGTATATTCTTTTATCAAGAGAAATATGTCTCCCATTTTGTCTCCTTAATTTGAACAAAGAATGGGATGAAAAAGATGCACATAGAAATTAAAGACATTGATGGAAACTAGGATTTAAATGATAATCGACAACCAAATATTTGATGCCCCAATTTAAATCATTTTGCTAACAAGTTAGTTAATTACCTTGTTTTATGTACTCAATTTTCTATGACTTCACAAACACAAATTTCTCTCTCTGAATGAGGCCAGGATTGATGGAAGCCCAAGCTGGCCCAATGTCCACAAGTCGAACCGAGCCCAAAGTTGGATCTGGGAATTTGAGAGAGACCCAATCCACATTTGTGGTATTAGGAATGATACATCTGGTGAGATGTATTGAGTGATACTTCGGGGAAGGTGGGTGGGTGGGGCGAGTGGGATCCGAATACGAGGGAGTATATTCGCGCACCGAATGGTCCGAGTCCCATGTCCATGTGGTGGTAAGGGGTAAATAAATAGACACCCCCAAGGTTTGATTTAAGTAACAAACTCACCCCTGTTATTCATAAAGTAACATAAAGATTCCCAGAATTGGAAAATATGGGGGTCTTGACCCATAAAAATAGAGGTCTTAATGTTACTTAAAATATCAAAATGGGAGTCTTTATGTTACTTTATGAATAACAGGGGTGACTTTATTACTTAGACCAAACCTTGGGGGTGTCTATGTATTTACCCCGTGGTGGTAATCGACACAGGGTACACTTGGACTAAAAAGCTAAATAACAGAACGGTACCTCGCACGTGTGTGTTGAGAGTGTACGTGTTTATCTTTCTATACTATTTCTATGGTACACGTAATCGTCGGCCCCCACATCCACACTGGACCCCACCACACGAAGATCACCGTCTCCGCCCTTCCTAGCCCTTCCCTCCCCGCCTAAGCAAGCTTCCTTTAATTTCATTCCGTTTGGTTTCTCTCTTGCAATTTTCAGTTTCAGTTTCGTTGTCTGTCTCTGCAATGGGCGGAGGTAACAGAAGAAGATCAGCAAGCAATAGCGGCAGCAGCCATAGCAACAACAAGAGCAAGACCAAACGAAGATGGAAGCCCGATGCCTCATCTTCATCCTCTGGTCGTTTCAGAAATTCTTTGTTTGTGGAAGGAGGTATTTTGTCTGATTGGCAACAGCAGCAGCAGCACCCCTCTTCGCGAGGTTCCGGCTCCACTCTCTCTTTTGTTCCTCTCTATTTTTTATTCATTCATTAGCCATCTGTTTGATTCAACTTTGTATGGGTTTATATAGTGAAAGTTGGGGTTTTTATTTATTTGAGGTTGTGAGAGAGGATTCATTTTAGCTTTGTTTTTGGGTTTTTGTATGGTCTTGAATTGCAGGAAGGAATCGCAATGAGAACTCCAATTCTGAGTCAAAATCTGGAAACTCAAATCCAACAAAGGCTTCTGCTTCTAAAAATGTGTCAAAGAAATCTTATGGAAACGTATTTGGATATCAATACCCTTCTCTGGATCATAAGGTATATCTCTTTTACATTAACGTTTCTTCATGAAAGCAAATTTGCTTTTATTGTTTTTATTACTTTTGGGGCTAGGAGCAGGAAGAATGATGTCTTATTTGGATAGAACGAAGTTAGTTTGGACTATTAGTTGATTTTCTTATATATACATATATATATAATTTGTGGTTTCGAGTTTGTGTTTTCAATGTCAAATGCTTTATTTATATATTCTTTCCTTTGTTCTAAAACTTTATTTGTAGTTTTATGATATCAAACTATTTTAGTTGTGATTTTATAATTTTGGATATGTTTTGGTTTCTCATATGAGGGTTTGCCATAGGACCTGTGCCTAGAGGACAATGACAAAGATGATAATTCAGATGAGTCACAGCCAACTGTGTTGCTTGATTCACATGATAGTAAGATTGTCGCTTATATAGATGTAACACCAACTTCGAATCCCCACAATGTGAATTGTACTTACGATTATGGTTCAAGTTTTGGGCTTGGTGATATTTCGCATAGAGGAATAGGGTTTTGTGACGAATCTGATGCAAACGCAAGTGGTGTTGATTCTTCCTCAAAGCAAATTAAAGAGCATGTAGTCTCAGGTTCTGATTCACCATTCTCCAAGGGGGATGTGGATGCTGACGAGAACATTAATCATGAGGAAGGTGTTGAGGTAACTGGAGAATTGCCAGATGAGACATCATCACCAAAGCAGAATTCAGGGTTCCTGTCAATTGGAGGCATGAAATTTTATACACAAGATATGTCTGATGAGGAAAGTGATGATGAAAATGATGGGGAGTCATCGGATGATGAAAGCTTGGAGTCATACTCTGAAAGTGATAGCTCAGAAAACTTGTCTGACAGTGATTTAGATATTGATGAAGAGGTTGCAGAAGATTACTTGGAAGGAATTGGTGGGAGCAACAATGTTTTAGATGCCAAGTGGTTGGTGGAACAGGATTTTGATGGGTCAGATGATGATTGTTCTTCTAGCAGTAGCTTTGGTGATGCTATAAAGAAGTTGGGTGGAATTGCTCTCTGTGATGCATCTAGAGAATATGGTATGAAGAAGCCCCTGCCCGTCTCAAGGAAAAAACACTCTGTAGCTGCCAGAGATTCTTGGTCACCTGCTTATGATGACCTGATGCTTGTGAAAGATCCAAGAACTGTTTCTGGAAAAAAGAAGCATGTTGGTCGCCTTCCTCAGTCTTGGCCTCAAGAGGCTCAAAAGAGTAAAAAGTCCAGAAGTTATCCTGGTAAAGTTTGCTACATATGTATGTTTGGTTAAAAATGCAATAATTATTAGTTAATAATCTTATATTGCACACTTTTATAGATTTGAATTTTAATATTGTCATATCGAAACGATGAATAATTAGGTTGGGAATCATATTCAATTCTGTGCAAACAAGCGTCTTTGAAATGGAATTTGTCTTCTTGGTTTAATTGCAACCAGTGACAATGTATGTTATTCAGATGATTAAACTCTGAATTTGTTCTCATAGAGATGCTTGTATACTTCAACTAACTAAAATAAGTGAAGTCTTGCTTTGTCCTTATTCCATTTCTAGAGTTTATATGAAATCATTATTTGGCATTTTGGTGGCTAACAATCTGAATTTACATTAGATAAATTGATTCATTTATCTAATGTAGTCTTTCTGGTAATCAACTTGCCTGCCTTCGCATGTATAAATAACCTTCTAGTGCACTTGTCATTCAGGTGAAAAAAAGAAACATCGAAAAGAAATGATTGCTGTGAAACGGCGTGAGAGAATGCTGAGGCGGGGTGTTGATCTTGAGCAAATAAACTTGGTAAAGGGAAACATACAGTAGATTAAATGGCATCTCCTCTCTTTTTATTGCTTTCATTTCTTAAAAAAAGAAAATGAAGTGGTTATTATTGTCATATGTTAGCCTCTAAAATACAATATTGGTCAGATTGACGCTTTGATGTAGGGGAAAAGCAGTTCTAATGGTTTTCAGCTCAGAATTCCTTTGAAAAATCTGGTTGGAAAAGATGTGGCATAAAATTTGTCTCCCATGCTTTGTTTTCCTTTTCATATTATATGCCGGTAAACAGACATTTAATACCCATTTACCAGACAGGCTAGCATTTTTTTTTTAGTATTTTATAATTTTGACCTAATTACGGACCTTTTTAAAATTTGACCCTCTTCTAAAAAATTTATACCCATTGTAAATCAGACACTTGATACAGGCACTATCGAACATTGTTAGATGTTATCTGTGGAGCAAAGAGTCATAGCATCTAAAATTTTCAAGTGTGGGTCAATTTTCAAACGCCCCCCTGGATTTGGTCTATCTTTGCAATGCTTTTTTTTTTTTTTTTTTTTTTTTTTAAANTCTATCTTTGCAATGCTTTTTTTTTTTTTTTTTTTTTTGTTTAACCTAATATGTCCATCTTTACCAGCTATAATTGTTTTTTATGATATAAATGCCATCTGGTTAGATGAAGGAGAATCTCTTAACATTAAATGAATACCTGCTCGAAGAAGACGTTTGATTTGCCAAAAGAATTAACGTTATGCTTTGTGAATTGTAGAAGTTGGAGCAGATTGTTTTGAATGGAGTTGATATATTCTCTTTTCAACAAATGCATCACCGTGATTGTTCCCAGGTATGGGGTTATGCTTCATCTCTCTTGCAGTTTTTCGCTATTACTTTTCCTCTTTTTTTCCCCCAAATACTCCTGCTTGTTTGCCTGTGGACTATGTTTGATGTGCTTTAGGCTTTTTTAGGTACGACGATTAGCTGCAATATATCGCTTGCAGAGTGGTTGCCAAGGTTCTGGTAAGAAAAGGTAATGTATCTTGATATTTATATCATTGCATGGGTATATAATTTTATGTACTTGCACATATTTTTGTATGTATATTTGTACTTTTTAACATATGTATGTTTATAAACATATATAGTACAATCAAATCATGGCATTGATATTTACACTGGCTTGCATTTGTTTTTACAGATTTGTTACAGTGACACGGACGAAGCATACGTGCATGCCATCCTCAGTTGATAAACTTCGCCTGGAAAAGGTTTTAAATTTTCGTTGAGTTACAATTGTGGGATTATTTTTTATTCTATTTCTTGGTTGAATTTGCTATGGAGATTTTCAGTGTACTTTGATAAGTTTGTATGCCTTCCTGGTAATTCTAAGTCAATGAGTGTTTTATGAATTTCAGTTGATAGGAACTGGTGATGAGGATCTTGATTTTGCTGTTACTGAAGGCTCAAACGTAAAATCAGTGAGTGCAGACAGAAAGAATACCAAACCATCAAAGAATGGGGCCCTACGTACTAATAATGGTGAAGCGAGTAAGAAGAAAGGGAGTGGGAAAAAAGTTTTTTATGCTAATCAGCCTGTGTCTTTTGTTTCAAGTGGTGTAATGCATTCTCAAACTGTTGAGATCACAACTCTAGATTCTATAGAGACAATCGAAACTTTTGAAAGTAAGGGCACAACCAGCTCAACTCAGGTTGGTGCATTTGAGGTACACACAAAAGGGTTTGGATCCAAAATGATGGCTAAAATGGGATATGTAGAGGGTGGAGGATTGGGAAAGGATGGTCAAGGTATGTCAAAACCCATTGAAGTGATTCAACGTCCTAAGTCTCTTGGGTTGGGTGTGGAATTTACCAATGTCAATGAAGACTCAGTAAGGAAGGAATCTCGTGTTGACTCAGTAAGGAAAGAAACTCGTCGTGACTCAGGAAGGAAAGAAACTTGTGGTGACTCGGCGAGAAAGGAATCATTTGGTAACTCTGCGAGGAAGGGATCTCAAAACATTGGAGCTTTTGAAAAGCATACCACAGGTTTTGGTTCAAAGATGATGGCAAAGATGGGTTTTGTTGAAGGCATGGGTTTGGGCAAGAATTCACAAGGCATTGTCAACCCTTTGGTTGCTGTCAGGTTCCCAAAATCGCAGGGCTTGGGTGCCAAAGCCAAAGGTTAGGTGTAATCTTTATTGGAATAACAGAAAATATAGGTACATTATGATTTATTCGTAATTGAAATGTTCTTAGTTCTAATATGTTAGCTACTCAAGGCATACACCTCCCTTGCAATCAGTAGATTTATAATTCGCTTCTGAGCATGAAATAATGTTTCTTTCTTGGCCCTTCTTTGGTGCTTCCCACAGCCTTCTGTTATATTCCCAATATTGGGCAATTATGTTGTGGCTGAACTAGGCACGCATGACACAAACCTATTCTTTACCAGTCTTGGCTTTATGCGACCTTCATTTTGATGCCTCTTTGTGAAAACTACATTTGGCATTAATTGTCCTGGAGAGTGCCATAGGGCAAGTTGCAAGACATTAAATAATTCGATCGGGGGTGTGTGGACAGCCTTGAAAATGTCCTTAAAAGGTTTCTCTATCTTCTCTCTTGTTATCTGCTATTTATCTTCTTTTATTTTTTATAGAAAGAAAAAAATTCAAGTTCTGATAATATTACCACTCATCATGCTAAGTATTTGGATTTGTAAAATCCTACAAAAGTGACACGTATCTTAATGAAGATGTTAGTTTCTCTCACCCTTTTACCACTAGATCACTTATCGAGATTGTACCATGGAATCCTTTGGGAGCTCCTTTACTATTATTGTTACTTCTGGTTTGCTTCTGAGCGAGGAATCTGCAAATGGAGCTCTTGTTTTGAGTGCTGACACATGTGAGTGAATGATAGAAAAGGCCTGGAGGAAATGTGATAAACGCCAATGATTCAGTCACAGCAAACGAAAATTTCACGAACACTTCCCATTAAAGCCTCTATACATCATTCTTTATTCCTTTTGGTAACCTCTCTTTATCATGCTAGTAAAATGCACCTTTCACTCTCCCAAGAATCAACTACATTATTATATCTGATTATTCGGAGAATAAGAAAATATAATGCGATTGTGGTTAACGTGCCCACCTCACTCAACTCTTGCTGCAATTGAGGCTTTTGGCGACTTGGCTCCTTCGCTGGTTCTAGTCCTGGATGAGTTGTACATGAAAGTGAGATCAATTGATATATTTTGCTGTAAATTCACTTTCTTGTGTTGTTGTTACTTGAGATTCAGACTACTTTACTACTTTGTTCCAAAACGAAGTTAAGTTAGACTTAAGCTAGAACGGGCTTTAGGATGTGCTAAGCAAATTAAATAAATAAAAAGCCAACCCTAAATCTAAGCCTAAGCCTTACAAACTCTGCACATTTAATTAAATAAATACATATAAGATCCGAGAGCAGAATTGGTCAGAGAAGATTATACTACGTTTGTTATGCATTGAACCCAGATGTAGGAATTATTATTACAGAATTTTCAATGCTGTTCTCCATTTCTTTTCCTCTACCTCTAAGCTGGAACCAGGCCTAGTAATATAATAACAAATCCATTTCTACATTATTTATAAAATTTAAGGAATTTGGATGAAGATATATTGTTATCATCTTAAGTAATTATCTGCTTTTTTTCATGATTTTATTCATGATAGACATATCAGATTTCAGATTTTTATGGAGACAACTCATTTATCTTATCAAACTGGTAAGGTGCTTTTTTATTTTTTAATCCAATAAATATTCATTGATAATTATAAATTAACGGGTTAATATTATTATAACTTTTTTTTTGTTTAATTTGGTGGATTTCTTGTTAATTTTTTATTTACTATAATTTATAGGTAAAAAATATAAATTTTGTTTTTCTATCAATTCATTAACCTTTTTTATCTTTTGATTAGAAAAAAATGAATACCTATGGAATAATGTGGGAAGTTAAATAAAAAAAATAAATAATAATAACCTAAGTCATTATTATTCTAGAATAATCGTCGGTACCTTGAAATTAGATTTGTAATAACTAAATATTAATCTCAATATGTTAACAAAAACTGACATTGAATACTAATCTCAATATTATGGATATTTAATTTAAATTTTTCTAGTTTTACTAGATCTAAAAATTTAAAAATAAAAATAAAAATTAATGAATAAAAATGTAAAAGGCAAAACTGCAAAAGTCGTAAATGATACGGTACACACCAATCTCGAGTCGAGTTTAGCCAAGCACCATCCCATCCAATCCATACCATATAAAACTCCGTCATCGTTGCTCTCATTTCGTCTCGTACAAATCTCTCTCTTCGTCTTATTCTTCTTCTTCTTCTTCTCCGCAGAGACTCTCTCTCTCTCTCTCTCTATATATATATCAAAACTCGTCCTTTTGAAGGTCAGTTGGATCCACCTCCCCTCCCCTCTCCTTTTATTTTCTCAACTCTTTTGTCTTGCTTATTTCTGCTATTGTGATAGTTTCTTTACTTTTTCATTCATTTCACGATCTGGGTCTCCCAGATCTGAAGCAATTTCATCAAACATGGACGTAACTGCAAATTTTAGGATCTGGGTAGTGTTGTTTTTCGTTATATTTCAATCTGGTTGTCATGCCTTTTACTTGCCCGGTAGCTATCCCCACAAATACGTTGACGGCGATCCCTTGTCTGTGAAGGTGAATTCCCTCACTTCCATAGACACCGAGCTCCCCTACACCTATTACAGTTTGCCCTTCTGTAAGCCACCGGAAGGCGTCAAAGATAGCGCTGAGAATCTAGGTGAGCTTTTGATGGGTGATAGGATTGAGAATTCTCCTTATAGGTTTAACATGTCCTCAAATGAGACTGAAATCTTTTTGTGTAAATCCGATCCTTTGTCAAAAGATAATTTTGATTTGTTGAAGAAGAGGATTGATGAGATGTATCAGGTTAATTTGATCCTTGATAATTTGCCCGCTATAAGGTATACTAAGAAGGATGGTTATGTTTTGAGATGGACTGGATTTCCTGTTGGGGTTAACTATCAAGGTGCATATTATGTGTTTAATCATTTGAAATTTACGGTTCTTGTTCATAAGTATGAGGAAACTAATGTTGCACGTGTGATGGGTACTGGGGATTCTCCCGAGGTCATGCCTGCAAGAGTCAATGATGGATCGGATGTGCCTGGTTACATGGTTGTTGGGTTCGAGGTTGTGCCTTGCAGTGTGATGCATAATGTTGATTCAGTGAAGAATTTGAATAGGTATGATAAGTACCCGAATCCTATTAAATGTGACTCGAAAATCGTGTCAATGCCTATTAAGGAAGGCCAACCGATTGTGTTCACTTATGAGGTTAACTTTGATCTGAGTGATATTAAGTGGCCGTCGCGTTGGGATGCTTATTTGAAGATGGAGGGATCAAAGGTCCATTGGTTTTCAATCTTGAATTCTCTTATGGTCATAACTTTCCTTGCTGGTATTGTCCTCGTGATCTTTTTGAGAACTGTTAGGCGGGATCTTACCCGGTATGAGGAGCTGGACAAGGAGGCTCAGGCACAGATGAATGAGGAGCTGTCTGGGTGGAAGCTTGTTGTAGGTGATGTATTTCGTGCACCGAACAATCCTGGACTTCTGTGTATTCTGGTTGGAGATGGAGTACAGATCCTGGGGATGGCTGTTGTGACTATTTTGTTTGCTGCTCTTGGATTTATGTCGCCAGCTTCTCGTGGAACTCTCATTACAGGTATGCTGTTCTTCTACATGATTCTTGGTGTTGCAGCTGGCTATGTGGCAGTTCGTCTTTGGAGGACAATTGGCTGTGGTGATCACAAAGGATGGGTTTCAATCGCATGGAAGGCTGCTTGTTTCTTCCCTGGTATTGCCTTTTTGATTCTAACCACTTTGAACTTCCTATTGTGGGGTAGTCATAGCACAGGAGCCATTCCATTCTCTTTGTTTGTTATCCTGCTTCTGCTATGGTTCTGCATCTCTGTACCCCTTACCCTATTTGGCGGATACCTTGGGGCAAAGGCACCTCATATTGAGTACCCTGTTAGAACAAACCAGATTCCTCGTGAAATCCCCGCTCAAAAATACCCATCTTGGCTATTGGTTCTTGGTGCCGGCACTCTTCCTTTTGGTACCCTGTTCATTGAGCTCTTCTTTATCATGTCTAGTATCTGGATGGGTCGTGTTTACTATGTTTTTGGTTTCCTTTTAATTGTTTTGATACTCCTTGTGGTGGTTTGTGCCGAAGTATCACTTGTTCTCACCTACATGCATCTTTGCGTCGAAGACTGGAAATGGTGGTGGAAATCCTTCTTTGCTTCTGGATCAGTTGCAATCTACATTTTCTTGTACTCCATAAACTATCTTGTTTTTGATCTTAGGAGTTTGAGTGGTCCTGTCTCAGCCACTCTTTATTTGGGGTACTCTCTTTTCATGGTTATAGCAATTATGCTTGCAACGGGCACAGTTGGCTTCCTTTCTTCATTCTGGTTTGTTCATTACTTGTTCTCTTCGGTGAAGCTCGACTGAAGAACTCTTTCTCAATGATCGGCATTCTGAAGAGCGGCGGTGGTCACATGGCGGAGAAATGAATGCAACCTTTGCCAAAGTCTATCATGTGTCATTCTACTTCTGAATTTTACATTTCGTCCTGTTTTCTTTAATTTTTTTTTTTACATTGAGATCATTGCATGATAGTGTTATACCAAAGTGTATGTGCATCCTGCGGATTAGAGGCTTATCTAGTTGGTTATAGTTTGTAATTTGTGATGTTGGAATTCTAGTATGTTCTTTTGTTACTCGGATCTTTATAGATTTAAACGCAAGGAGCAAAACTTATATCTTTCTTTTCCCTTTCTACTCTGGCTTGAATTGCATTTCTATGTCCTAATCATTATTATTTTTATTTTAAATGAGTAAAGCATACATGAAAAGACTACCATCAAATATCTGCAGGTATACTTGCAAGTTAGAATGGATGCTTTTTGTTTTTCCTCCTAATCCAACCTAATTTGCCTCCACGAAAAGTAATTTCCGCTGAAGTGACTGTCTGTGACTCCCTGTTAATTGAAGATTTCTAGTTTTCTCCAGCCAAGCTTAAGTGAGTGTCGTACCAAGCCAATCTGGCCTGTGGCCATCATTCACCTGTCTCCATTATTGAGGACATTTTGTGATGGTAATGCATTCTAAACATGGTTGGAGATCTACCTAAGAGTTGAGGACGTGATTTTCTAGTCCTCATCAGTTAAAAGAGGATTGAACCTCTAAAACTTTCTACGATACCGACATGCTGCAATATCACAAGTCATCATTCTTTATCATTTAAAGTCGTTATCATCTCTCCCCGCGTATTGGGTATGTTAATGTACCTACATCCAACAAGAGATCCTCGAAGGACAGGAGCCATACATTTGGCTGGAAAAACGCTACCTTACCATAGATACAAGTCGATTTTATCCATTAGTTACTTGATGGACTTGCAACAACTAGAGACTTCGTTCGAAATGAATTACTATCCCACGGATGAGGACTTTGGAGCTTGTAATGGCTAAGGTTTACTGTAAGTAAATTGCAGAAAAGGTTCCATTAAAAGAGTTAAAATAATCGCAATAAGAAGCAGAAGGACCTGAAAGACCAAACCAACAAAACCACAAATTCAAGGATGCAAATTACCCAAGCTTTCGATTTATAATTCGTCTGAAGTGAAGAAGGAAAAGTAATCTATAGATAGATGGCTCAATAATACAGGTTTAGGTTGAATAGATTACAAGAAACAATAATCAAAATTAATTCAATAATAAACGTGATTGGTGATTGATTTTTATATTTTTTAATGGCAGAAGCAAAGCTTCATGTTAGTTAAAATGAAATAAAAATAAAATAGAAAGGAAAGGTGTGGTGGCCGTTTATCCGTTGCAATCAACTACTTTACAAAAACTATTCTCTTTCACACAAACGCCTCTCTCTCGGAAACCAAACTTAGTAGAAGCAACACAATGTTGCCTGCTTCACTCTCTTCTCTTCACTCCACCAGTGTCCATGCAAGTCCCTGTCTCTCTCCTCCCTCTTCTTCTTCTTCTTCTTTGGCTATAAGTGCTTCTGCTTCTTCCTTTCTCGCCCTCCAATCAGCTTCTTCTCTTCGTCATCGCCGTCTCGTTTCCTTCACCACTGTCCATGCCAACCCACCCACAAAGACTACGGTAAGTTTCCCTGCATGCAATATTCTCAATCAGCTTGGTGTGTACGGTCACTTACTTTGCTTCGTTTGTTGGGCAGGGATTGAGGGTCACTTGTGCTTCGGCAAAGGAGCCACTCAAGGTGATGATATCAGGTGCACCGGCATCAGGCAAGGGGACTCAGTGTGAGTTGATTGTTCAGAAGGTAATTAAATTCTATCACGTATACATGGAACTGATATGTTTCTTTATTGATTTTCAGTAAGGTCATTTAACTAACTTTGAAATGACTGATGTTTGCAGGAGACTGCTGATCTACTATTGTGTTATATGTTTATATTTCTATGCATGTGCTAGATAGATATCTAGATATGTTTTGTGTTCTAATTTTTTTTTTTAATCTTTTATTATTATTATTATTTTGGTTAGTTTCGCTAGATTTTGGTTTGAAATGCGTATTAAGAAATTGGCACATAGGGCATTGGTGATTATCCATCCAAAAGGAAAATGTTATTGATGATAAAAATTTTTGAATTTTGATTGTCATAAAAGCCGAATTTTTGTTTTGATGTAGTGAATTTTCTGCGAAGCAACTTAACTCCTCATATACGAATTGGTTTTGTTGCTATAATCTCCTTATAGTTGTGAAACCAAGTTGTGTTATGGGCAGTTAATGCTGAACATTACATAGAATTCTTTTGTCCTTCAGTCTAGATTTGAGTAACTTTTTTTCTTATTTTAATCCATGATTTTCTGTTTTGTTTTACAGTTCGGATTGGTCCATATATCAACAGGGGATCTCTTAAGAGCCGAAGTATCATCTGGGACAGAAATTGGGAATAAGGCGAAGGCATTCATGAATAGTGGTCAACTGGTTCCAGATGAAATTGTTACTGCTGTATTGCACAAATTCACTTACTTTCATACTGTTTTACGTTTCGTCTAGAATATGTTGTAAGATAAACGCTCTTTTTGTAGATGGTAACAGCCCGATTATCTCATGAAGATGCTAAAGAAAAGGGATGGCTTCTAGATGGATATCCACGGAGTTTTGCCCAAGCAGAGAGTCTTGAAAAATTGAAGATTAGACCAGATGTTTATATTTTATTAGATGTATGTAATTTGTGTTTTTTATGCTATCATTGCTTACGAATCCACCATCTCGCATTGATTTGCAGTTACTTCCATAAAAATCTTTGAAACTTGTTGGATGAGTCTAGCTGAAAGATTTTCCAATATGTTGGACACCATGAACTCTTGCACTAGAAGATATTGTTTAATTGAAGAAAATAAAGATAGGCTTTTTTCCACAGAAGATGACATTAAACTGCTGTATATTTTGAAATTTATGATTTTGACTTATTTCATGTTTACTTGATAAGCTGTGATTAATGAGTGCTTACGGAATGTAAGAACCTAGATTTTGGTGGTTGAGTTATAGAATGGTTATTTATGTATATAGATAATCAAATGCCATAGAATTTTTTTTTTCTTTTGGGGAGGATTAGGAACATGACTTCTGCTTTGTAATTGCCTTTTTTTGCATTACTTGCTACATCATCAATGTTAAATTTGGATGTTTTAATTCATAGCACAGATGACGGTGAATCTCTGTATTAGTATCCATTAAGCCTCCCAAAATTTGAACCCTAATTCTATTGCAAGTTTTACAAGTACAGTGAAGATATTTGATTGGTCATAAGCAGACAATTCTCAGAAGTGAAATGTATCTTTTACATGATGTAATTTCTTAATACTCAGGTTCCTGATGAAATTCTAATCGACAGATGTGCTGGGAGACAGCTAGATCCAGTGACAGGGAAGATTTACCATCTGAAAAGTTTTCCCCCAGAGACTGATGAAATTAAAGCAAGACTTGTAACCCGTCCAGATGATACAGAGGAAAAAGTATGATCAAATATACACAAATAGTGAAATTAATTTGCTTATCGTTTATCATTAACTTTTGAGACACAGTCATTCTAGTTATTTGTTTGGAAACTCTCTACTCTTTTCTCCAGTCCTTTACAGTTGATGGAGTATCTAACATGTCTGCTTTAAATTTCTGTGTAGGTGAAATCACGATTGGAAATATACAAACAGAATTCAAAATCAGTCATATCAACTTACTCAAACATAATGAAGAAGGTGCCTGAATCTTTCAATAATTTTTTATATTTTCCACTTAGCCTTGTTATATGAATCTCTGTCAATCTTTTCACTGAAATTTTAAATTACAGATTGATGGAAACCGGCCAAAAGAGATTATTTTTAAGGATATTGAATCTTTGCTGTCTCAAGTACAGAGAGAGAAAATGAAAACAAAGGCAGCAGGTATATTATAGCATTTGAGCTGTGTTTTGTAGGATTCAGGACACTTATTTCCTTGATGAAATTGACTGGAACCAGTCATCTTGGCTTACATAGGGATCCGCGTGAATAATGAGATATGGATAGAAAATTGTCTGTTAGAAATAAATTTCCAATCTTTGGCATTTTCCTTGTCCTAGAAATATAGGTTAAAGTCCGTGAAAGCACATTATTCTTACATTCATTCTCTGTAAACATTTACTCGATCTTGTGATTGCTTGGTTTTTACTTCTACCTTATAATTGAAGGATTCAAACAAAGAAATGTGATGTCAATAATCTACCTGTATTGTAGAGTTTAGATATCTTATATACATGAAAATATCCTTTTAGATTTCTTATATGCATGAAATTATCCTCTTTCTATTTACTGCACTTGATGATTATCATGTAGGGGATACTTTCTTCAGTTTCTTTTAAAAAATAAAAAGAAAAAAGAAACAGACTCTTTGATTTGGATATGAACTTCTGTGAACTAAATATGTAACAGTAACTAACTTCTTTCATTTGTCGAACTCTTTTTGTTCTTCACATGTTTCAGAGAAACCAGTGCTTGTAAGTGAAAGCCGGTCAAATCAGGCATCTTCAAACCAGGTACATTCTTTTTTCACTGATTTTGGTATCTATATAAGTTGTCCTTGTATGTAAAGCGTCTGTAACTCTTTAGTATATCTTTTCTCACTTTTTTCTTTAAATTTTTCAGGATAATTGGAAAGGAATTCCTACTAGATTGAATAATATTCCTCATTCTAGAGAAATCAGGAATTATTTCTATGATGATGTTTTACAAGCAACAGAGAGAGCTGTAAATGATGGGAGAACTCGATTGAAGGTCAGATTCTTAGTATATGCTTTTTTCTGTTAGATATTTAAGCTTCTTCGATCCAGAAGCATGAAATTCTACTGTGAGCAAGCTACTATATGCTTTTTTTTATTTTGATTTACCCTTCTTGTACTGGTAATAAGAATTTGTTTCTTTTCTATGCGGCTTAAGCAGTTTCTTTTCTATGCGGCTTAAGCAGTCATAGATTTGTTTCCACTAGGAGGAAAGTTTATCCTTTTTTGCTGCTTTAAGTTGGATTCTTAATTGACAGGTAGAGATTAATATTCCAGAATTGAACCCAGAAATGGTAAGTTGCTCTATCTTTTAGAAACTAAAATTCCATCGATATATCTCAAGTGGGCCTTTTTTATTACTATTATTATTATGATGCACAGGATGTTTATCGAATAGGGACCTTGATGGAACTTGTTCGAGTTATTGCTCTTTCATTTGCTGATGACGGAAAACGTGTCAAGGTATTTTCGGCAGTTGATGGTACAGAGGTGTAAATATTGCATATATTCATCTACTTGGGTGGATGTTTTATCTTTCAGGTCTGTGTTCAAGGTTCTATGGGGGAAGGAGCACTTGCTGGAATGCCGTTGCAACTTGCTGGTACTCGAAAGATTTTGGAGTTCATGGATTGGGGTAATTATGGTGCTATGGGAACATTTATCAACATTGGCTCCATAGGTACAGGACTAAATAAATTCCTTGACTCATTTTCCTAGTTGACTTTCTGTTACTCTCTCCTTCTCTCTAAATAATTTTTACACGCTTTCCATAGTATAATTTTTATATACAATTGCCTACAAATATGGCACAAATGAGAGATAGCCTATAAAAGAATAAAGGCTGTTCTCTATAAGCTTTAAAGCAAACAGTTGATTGACAAAAGAGTTTATATAAAGAAACCTTGGACAATCTTTATACATAGAGGTATATCCCTAAGAGCATCTGTTTTACCTTTTCTAAATTTTAAAATTACATCACTCTGAAATACTGTTTTGAAACTTATGCTCATTAAAATAAACAGAGATTGCATAAACTTGTTTGTTACTGATAATATATTAATTTTCATGCATAGCTTGGTTAGTTAATGATTTATTATGTGCAACTGTAGGTGCCAAAGAGGTGGATGAGCAAGATGACATGTTCATCTTAGTGGCTCCTCAAAATGCTGTAGGGAATTGCATTATAGATGTAAGGAGCTTGAGAGTAGATGTTCCATTTTGCAACTCAAAGGACTTATAATCTACATGCTTTATTTGTAGATTTAGATTTTAAATTTGAAGTTGAATGTAGGATCTAAAAGCTATGACTGATGCTGCTGGGAAGAGGCCAGTCATTCTTATCAATCCAAGGCTCAAGGTTAGAATGTCTTACATGATGCATAATTGTATCAAGAACTAGGAGCATATAATCCTGCATTGCATTGTTCTAAAACTAAATGCATAATTGACTTGCTATCTATGCATGATGCTGAACATGAAACAGAAAAACACTTGGACATTACTTTCCTGAGCCTTGTATGTGCAGCTAACACATGAACATTTTTCAATTCAGGATTTACCTGGTTCAAGTGGTATCATGCAAGTAAGTAAGCAAGAAAGTTGAAATGATTGACATTATAAACAACCAGACAGTGCCTTACTAATCCATTTGTTTCTAGACAATGGGTCGGGACAAGAGATTGGAATATGCTGCTTCTTTTGAGAGTTGCTATTTCTTTCGCCTTCTTTATTATGCAGGAACTCAATATCCAATTATGGGTGCTCTCAGGTAAAAATATCACTAGCTAGTACTTTTTCTCCATCTGTGGACAATGTTCATAACTTTGGTTCTTCATATTTGCAGGTTTTCTTACCCTTATGGTTATGAGCTGTACAAGAGATTTGATATACCGTCTGGTGGAGAAAAGTACGTCATCTTGTCTACATTTACCGAAAAGCCAACGATTGATGACGTGAATGATGCCTTCCTAGGGAAACCAAGGTAAACCTGGACTGAAAAATCATGCATGTACTTTTACTTTATTTTGTTTTAAATCTATCCATATTTTCTTTACATTCTTCCTGAATTAATCTTGCATTTTACTTTGCAGAAATCAAGTTAAGAAAGCCTCAGGATTTTGGTAAGAAACATGAATGGTTCTCATATAAGCTGTAATTATTGTTTCTCAAGCTTGATCGATGATTTTCATTTTTCTTGCAGGGGCTTCTTGAGTGGCGTATTTTGAATAGATACAAAGTTGTAAATAATAATCTATGAATCTTCAACGGCATTAGTAAGTATACTAAAGGAAAAAGCTAGCAGTATAGTCTTTGAATGTATATCTTGCAATCAGTACCTGGACTAAAAGCATTCTTGCCCGTTTATATGTTGGGTAGTAGCTGTTTTAAACGACCAAGAAATCTTGAGAGTTGACACCATTTAGAAAAGTTTGAGAGCCAAGTAAGACTATAAAAGGTAAACTGCAAGGCACATTTTTTTATTATTATTATCATTATTTCTTTGGTATAATCCAAGCAGGCCAACTTGTGGGAGTTCAAACTTTGTGCTATTTTTCGATATATGAGACTTGCAAACCAGTTATACTTCTACACAGCTCCATGGGAGCTGGATGATGGTTGGAATTACAATTATACAATCCTTGCTTCAGGTCGAACCTACAGGCTAGCTGCAACATGATCACCAGTTCCAAATGCTTTTGAATTATTCTATCAGCAATTTGTTAATAAAAATGTTTAATGGGAGATTCATAAGTAAAGTGAGATTCTACGGCCCAGGTCTGTGACTTTTATATCATATGATCACTTTCCTCAGCAAACTCTAACCCAGATACGCTTATTGCCTAATTAAAATAATGATACACTGCATCATGATGTGAGACTATAGAAATGTTGACCCATCAAGTAAGATCATAACATAAAGTAATGAAAGTAGATAAAATTATTGCAAAAGAGAATAAAGATTCTCTTAAGAATAAACTTTTTAAGAAACCATAAAATTTTATGTATAATTTTTAGGATACTGAGCTTGCCATCACCATGAAATCATGATGCCGTTGGGGATAATGATCATGAAGAAAATTATAGAAATTAAGTGAACTCTGGATAAAAGGAGGATTTTAAATTAGTCAAGAAAAGGATAACAAATCATAAGTTTCCAATTAGATTAATTTGTCAAAAGGGGAATAATGGAGAATTATTGAGGATGATTCAGACTTTCTGACGCCCAGTGGCTATCCCCACTTGTTGTTTCTTGTCTTAATCATATTATTGATGCAGTAGTTAATTACATTTAATTGAAGCACGAAATCAATTGGTAATCAAATACAGTACTTGAAAGTTAAACCCACCTAAGATTTTTACGCAAAAATCTTGTTAACGTGACCCATCATGAGGCCAAAATGACATATTTCCCAAAGAAAAGTTGGCACAATCTTGATGTGAACGTATAATAAAGAGAATTCGTTCATGTTCCGATTAAAAAGTTGTCTAAAGGAGAAAAAGGAAATGACCAAAATGATCTCCGTCAATTTATGTACTCTTAAGAAATCAACCAAAGCAAAGATACTATATTGAACCTCAACCACATGTCTTTGCTATACATTGAATAGGGGGAATTTACTCTGACCCCCCAATTAGATTTCAAGAAAACACTTAACCCCACACTTTTACTAAACTAACACTTATCCCCCAGAAAATTGTCACTGTTTTCTCAAAACTAACACTTACCCTCAAATATTTGGGGGGTAAGTGTTAGTTTTTTAAAGGTATTTGGGGGGTAAGTGTTAGTTTAATAAAAATGTGGGGCTAAGTGTTTTTTTCAAATTTAATTGGGAGGTTATTGTAATTTCCCCCATTGAATAGTATTGAACTACCAGTCTTTGATAGATTGGTTTTGGGAGAAACTTATTCAAACAGGAAAATTGAAAAATGAGACAAAGTCATTGAACAACTACACAATTACCAACTTTCTTAATTAGGGGAAAAATAAATTAATTCGTAGTTGTTTGTAGTCAAAATTTTTAAATGAAGTTAAGAGTTATCTTTCGCTCTCATTTTTTCTTGGTAGAAAGTGCTATCAAATGCATTTATTAATATTTCCAAATATATAATATAAATAATTCCATAGTTACATATGAGCAGGATGATAGAAAGAAATGACAGAGCAGTAGTGTCACCTTTTGGATGTTATCCAAATCAAGATTTCTTTCTTTCTGTGATTCTCTAGAGAAGTGTGGATTGCCATGACACTTCATTTCATAGTGCATCGTCACTTCTCAACTCATTCAAATGCAGACAATGACACTTCTACCTTTTAGTGACAATCAGAATCGAAATCATTAAATGAAACAAACACACATAGCAAAAGTCATTGAAACTAGCAGACCCCAAGTGGAGGAAACAACCCAAAATTTTGACAATGAAATTTGTTGAGAAATCAATATCAAACTTGAAGTTGAATTGGACAAAGTCAGAAAACCAATCTCTCTCTCCCATCCCAGTAATTAAATATGTTAAAAATTTTAATAAAATTTAACTAACACTGAGATATGTTTATGAAATTTTTAAGACCACATATAGTATACGATTTTTACAAACTTCAAACTTATCAAAGATAAAAATTATGTAACTAGCAGGATATATTAAAATTTATATAAGAATTATGAGTTTTTCTTTTATTACAAATATAAGATCCCTACATATAACTATAAAAATAGTAATTTATAGTTAATAAGAAAATGATATATAATAAATAGATATACAAAATTAATTTCCGATAGAAAAAGAAATATAATCAAGATGGAAAAGAAATATATATATATATATAGGGATGGAAATGTTGAGTTAGTTAAACACCTGATTTAGATAAGTTTTACCAATCCAATTTGGTCGCAAGGTAAAGAATGACCTGTTAAAACAAAAGATGCAGTCAATACAGCCAGAAACACACCCAATAACCCAAGTATCCACCAATGAGATACAGACGAAATACGTGTAGAGAATTATCATTAGGACTATCATACTTACCGATCTTTGATGAACTGATTTGATTAACCAATCGAAGTTAACTTATGTGATTATGTATTGAACAGATGTAAAAGTCAAAGTATGATTAACCGATGGGTGATGCTAGTGACATTTGAAGCGAGGCATGTTGAGTGCAATAAATACGGAAGATATCATACAAAATTAGATAATTATTTTTAGCAAATTGAAAGGGCGGTTAACTCCATTCATGGTTGCCAACTTGTCTTGTGTAACATACTTTTAGATGCTGTTGTTTGCTTCCTCACTTGTCAAAGTCAGAGAAACCAGAAACTTTTTATATTTCATAATTCATATATGTGGTTTATTTATGATTGCTAAGTGGGGACTGGGAGGAGAAAAAGTTTGATAATTTCTATCATACAATTTTAAATCTGGTTTTGTGGTTGTGGGTGAAATCTGAGAAGGAAGAGAAGAGCTGTGAAGATGGGAGGTGGGTTTGGTCCGGTTGGTGTGGCAAAGGAAAGAGCAGAGCAGTACCAAGGAAGGGTCACATTTTCTGTGATCATTGCTTGCGTTACTGCTGCTATTGGTGGCTCAATATTTGGCTATGATATTGGAATTTCAGGTATTTTTTGTCTCTTGTATTTCCCCATGGGCAGATGAACTCTGATGAGAGAATCTACCAAGAATCAATATCTTTTGTCAAAGGGTATGATGAAATTGTCTCTGTTGCATCTCTGTTAGGAATATATGGAATCAGAATCATGCGTGTCCTCTCTTTTACTTAATTTTTTTCTTAATTTTTGGGTACCCAATAAGAGGAATTGAAAATAAAATATGAAATCAATCAGTGTGTTAGTCCTTTCCTCGTTGCTTTGTGATGATGTTAAGAGACAGATGAACCTCTAATTGTAAAGTGAATGAAAACTGAAATTAAAGTAAATAACCTTTCCTAAGGGTCTTCTGGAAATCAACTGTTGAACCACTCCTTAGCCTTCCTCCAGATTCTGTTAGGGAACATGTGATATATAGTAAGGAATTCATGTTTAACTGAAAGAACAAGAATTGGTTTGGTCCAAACCCAAATTTAATAATTAATTTACGATTAAATGAATTTTAATCAAATGATATTTTCGTTTTTTATCTTTAATTTTTTTTTTCTATGTTTCTGATCATAACTAATTTCAGTGTTATCATACTGGAGTTGAGGTTATTAATTTCTTGAATATTTCACCAAAGTTCACTGCATATCCACTCCAGAAGAAGTCCATTCTGTCAATCAGGCTCAGTTTTGGCAAGCAGCCTAAAAAAATTAAAACTAATTGCAACAGAGGAAACCATGAATAAACTTCAGAAAAATAATTTCAGCATTCAGTTAATAAAGTTTTGTGCAAGTTTCTGGTGCTAAGGAGTCCTTATTAGTCCGACTTCAACATGTAATTGGCAGGAGGAGTGACATCCATGGATCCATTTCTTGAGAAATTCTTCCACGCTGTATACAAGAAAAAGAGCCATGTGCAAGAAAGCAACTATTGCAAGTACAACAATCAAGGGCTTGCAGCATTCACATCTTCTCTATACCTTGCTGGTTTGGTTGCATCCCTGATAGCATCACCAGTTACAAGGGATTATGGTCGCCGTGCTAGTATAATCTGCGGTGGGATCTGCTTTCTTGTTGGAGCAACATTAAATGCTGCAGCTGTCAACCTAGCAATGCTTCTCTTTGGTCGGATCATGCTTGGTGTTGGCATTGGCTTTGGGAATCAGGTACTTTTTCGCTTACAGCTTCTTTTTGCAATAAAGTCTAATGCAATGGAATTTCTTGTTTCTTTCCCTTGCTAGGAATGTACTGATTAAAGGCAATTATCAGTTACAGTGTTCTTCTGTAGTGACATTGATTCTAAGACATAATAGATTGGTTAGAAGGAACTAAACTACATGGCGATTCACCTAATTTTCCAAAGGAACTAATTCACTCTTACACTTTTTTGAAGGCTGTACCCCTATATCTGTCTGAAATGGCTCCAACTCATCTTCGAGGAGGCTTAAACATGATGTTTCAGTTAGCAACTACCATGGGAATATTTACTGCAAACATGATCAATTATGGTACACAGAAGCTCGATCCATGGGGATGGAGGCTATCACTCGGTCTGGCTGCAATACCAGCTCTGTTGATGACCGTGGGAGGGATTCTTCTCCCTGAAACACCTAATAGTTTAATTGAAAGGGGATCAAAGGAGAAAGGGAGAGAAGTCCTAGAGAAAATCAGAGGAACCAAAAATGTGAATGCAGAGTATGAAGACATGATAGATGCAACTGAGTTAGCTAACTCAATAAAGCATCCCTTCAGAAACATCCTTGAAAGAAGGAATAGGCCACAATTGGTAATGGCAATATGCATGCCAACATTTCAGATCCTCACAGGCATAAACTCAATTCTCTTCTATGCTCCTGTGTTGTTCCAGTCTATGGGATTTGGGGGAAATGCTTCACTCTATGCCTCAGCTTTGACTGGAGCAGTTCTAGCATCATCTACGCTTATTTCTATTGCAACAGTAGATAGACTTGGTCGAAGAATCCTACTTATAAGTGGTGGAATAGTAATGATTACTTGCCAGGTAAACGTTCCACCCTCTTCACTGTTGATCAGATTGCAGAAATCCTTCAGGAGAAGTATAAGCATTGACTGGTGCCAAAAATACTGAACACAATCCATTGATTGCAGATTATGCATAATTTCTGCTAGAATGGCTGAAACAATGAATATGGTTCTCAACTGTTTCAAGAATTTTATTTTCAGCAAATGTTTTGATGGATTTCTTATCAGACTTGCAGCTTCTTCAGAATAAGTTTGAAAAATCTTATATGCCTGTAATCCTTAACCGCACTCTTCTTTTTTCTGTATGGAAATAGGTCATAGTTGCCATAATCTTGGGGCTGAAGTTTGGCAAAAACCAAGAACTATCCAAAGGCTTCTCCGCAGCAGTGGTGGTGGTGTTTTGCCTATTTGTCTTGGCATTTGGATGGTCATGGGGTCCTCTTGGGTGGACTGTGCCAAGTGAGATATTTCCTTTAGAAACCCGATCAGCTGGACAGAGCATTACTGTTGCTGTAAACCTTCTTTTCACTTTTATAATAGCCCAGAGTTTCCTATCTCTCCTCTGCACGTTAAAGTTTGGGATATTTCTCTTCTTTTCTGGATGGATTACTATCATGACTATCTTTGTTTATTTCTTCTTGCCTGAAACGAAGGGGGTTCCAATTGAAGAGATGATACTGTTATGGAGAAAGCACTGGTTCTGGAAAAATATAGTGCCCCAGTACCCAGGAGTTGATAGTAGTAGTAGTGAGAGTAGCAACTCTACTGACCACGGTTCATGAGACAACCAGGCTTGAGCAGTATTACATAAAGCTTTGTAACACAACAGGGTACCAACTAGATCCGGCAAGTTCCTTACAAAGTTGATAGCAGATAATTTACAGGTTCGGAGCCACATGTGACACCCAATGGCAGATAGTACACATCCCAAAAATAACAGAAATAAAAATGAGAGTTGGATTGATACACATGAAGAGGAAATATATTGTCTTAGCTTTTGGTGTATTAGGGTCTAAACATAGGACTTTCATGTTGGTTACAGGATTTCAATACATATGCAACTATTACAATCGTGAATTATGAATGAAATTACCTGCAGGCCATAATATCTATATTTGTTTGACTTATATATGCTGAAGTTTATAATAAATAGCATTTCCTTGGTCTACCTCTTTGTCTTGCCTGATAACACTTATTTCTGTTCGTGCCAACCAAAGCAAGGCATAAAGCTTTCCTACCTTATACACTTATAGTTATCGAAATTCTTGATCTCCATGCATGTATTAATACTTGAAATCACCTAAAAATCCTGGGATTTTAAGATCCACAAGTATGATCTTCGCTTCCTTCCTTAACCGTTCATAGTTGTACTGTAATTACCAAGAGTGATCCTACTGATTCTCCACCTACAATTTCTTGTAAAGCCGCAAAGGGCAATTCCCAGTAGTTGATCCTTGGTGGGATTGTTACCTCCAGTATCACATGCCGCTAGTTGACCATGACCATATACTGCCAAAAAAAAAAAAAAAATTCCCTTGTAATATACTGGCGTCTACCATGCCATATTTCTGTGGTTTGTCCTAGCTNTTCTTGATCTCCATGCATGTATTAATACTTGAAATCACCTAAAAATCCTGGGATTTTAAGATCCACAAGTATGATCTTCACTTCCTTAACCGTTCATAGTTGTACCGTACTTACCAAGAGTGATCCTACTGATTCTCCACCTACAATTTCTTGTAAAGCCTCAAAGGGCAATTCTCAGTAGATGATCCTTGGTGGGATTATTACCTCCAGTATCACATGCCGCTATTTGACCATGACCATATACTGCCAAAAAAAAAAAAAAAAAAAAA
>JANKKB010002196.1:0-18496 GCA_026225775.1 Bursera palmeri
GGGAAAACAAATTCGTAAATCTAAATCTCGTTTTAAGTAAAAGAAATTTACATCAAAATGTCTCTTCCCACAACAAAAATGGTGAAAAAAATTCTTACCTACTATTACGTGAAGCAATTAATAATAATAATAAATTATCTCACATATCTAACGGTTGAGATAATTAATGAGTTTGACATCATTAAATATAATTTTATAATTTTTAAATTTTAATTATTAATTAGAAATCAATTATTATAAATTTAAATCTCATTTTGGGTAAAAGAAACTTATGTTAAAACATCTCATCCCACGGGCAAAAAAAAAAAAAAAAAAAAAAGAAGAANCCCACGGCCAAAAAAAAAAAAAAAAAAAAAAGAAGAAGAAGTTAGAAAAGGTATTTTAGAATACCTCTCCTTTCACACTTTGAATATGTTTTGGTTTTCATGCTTCTTCGCCGCCTATCCTTGAACCCGTTCGCTCAGCATCTAAACATAAGTTTTAGACCAACAAGGCAACGGGAAAGGATGGCGACGACTTTCGTTTTAAAAGAAAAAACTACTTTATTGACTTTTCTATTACAATATTCACTTAACGTATGGAAAAGATTCTGTATTTCCTCTAGACAGGTAATATGGAATATTTTGAGCACTATGACAGAGAAATTAAAAGTACTAATATATTTTATCTAATAGTGTTCAAAAGATAGGTAAGTTATCGATCCAATGCTATAAATAAAAGGAAAGGATACTTATGTAATAATTTATTTATAATTACAATTTTTAGAGTAAGAATATTTGTACTCTTAGAAATATTCAGAACACCCAAAAATAAAGGATCATCCCCGTGATATCAAAAATAAGAATTCATCCCGGAAATCCGATAACTGAACGTTAAAATGGACGATAGAAGGGTGAAAAGTAATTTAAATAATATAATTATATTTCATCTCACCTCACCACGACATCACCTCCAGCAAACCCTCCCCACTTCTCAAATGAAAACTAAAAAAAAAAAAAATAAAGATCCTTCTCAAAGATTAGAGGATCTAATTTTACATTATATATTCTAAAGAATTTTTTTTCCACTAAACTTTTGACATGAAGAAATTAGGGTTTTTGTTAGAATAAGGATCCGTTGAAAATATTAAAATTTATTATGTCTTTAATAGTAAAACACTAAATAGGTATTACAGTAATACAATTTATTTATAAAAATTGAATGTCCAGAGTCGTTTTAGGATTAGAAAAATTGGTTGTTCAGAATAGTGTTAAGACTAAAATTTTATTATAATCTAATTTTCACCTAAGCAAATTGTCAAAATATGATTGGTGGTTAATATATAATAAATTAAATGGATAGAAAATGTAAGAGATGTTAACCACTCATGAATAATAATATTCACAACACAAAGATCGAAGAAAACTTAGAAAAACTGAGATCGAGAGAGGATCCTAATGTGTAGTTATATTGGTACAAGTAATCTCATCCTAATTGTTGTTATCTCTTTAGTAACTACACGTTTTTTGAATAAATTAAATTAAATTCTTAGATGTGAAATATAAAGAATTGTTGTCGTGTTGTGATGGCATATGAATATTCCTGGCATTTTATTTGATCTACCAATGAAAGTCTAGTTTTTTTTTTTTTCTAATAAGAAAAATGGCTTCTTCTGCCTTTTAGCAACTAGAAGAGACCTTCAACCATCAAACCGCACCTAGATTTCTACTTATAGGTTGGGGGATTTCATTTTTGAAGTCTTCGATAAAGAGAATGCGAGTGAGAAAGACTTGGACAAGACAAGAGACGATGCACTAATTGTATCTTCTGGTACTAATAACTCGAGTGTTAAGGGTAGTTGCTTGATTAAAGTTACTGTAGCAGTAATAGGTTGATCTTCCCCAAGAGCTCACATCGATGGGAAGGTTTGACTCCTCGACTTTAGGCTCTTTGTCACTTAGGCCTGTAGCATGTTCCAAGGGTTGGGTTGTTCACCCATTAAAGCGAACATGAGCTGGGTTTAGAAAGTCATGAGACGGTTTGGTCTATATCCATTGTGCACGTTAGAGCATTGAGAGGATCTTTCTCTAATACGAAAGGAACGAGAAGGACGCACCTCTGGTGTACCAATTATCGTGCCTAAGGTAAAGTTTGATTAGTTTAGTTGGCTAATTGACCAATTTCCTACTCTAGATTTAAGCATGAAATAATATAAGATCATTTCATATTGAATAGAAATTAAAATTTAATAATCTATTAATCTCTTTCTACATTAAAATTACTCCTCTTTGAATTTTTTAGGAGTAGAAATGGATAAAATAGTCCTCATTCTATATATCTCATATTTATAAATTCTCTTTCACGTTTATTTTAAGTCACAGACTTAAGAGATTATGGATTTGCCATATGTTCTACATATACCTTCTTACTATAGATCTCTTATGAGTTGTTAAGAGGAGGGTAATAAGAGTTGTTAGCATTATAATTAATATAAGACAGATCATATACCAAGAATGAGAAGTTCTTCACTTCAATTCCAAAGCTCTCTGAGGTTTTGCCTCAAAACCTTGAAACCGAAGGTCCTAGGCCTGATAGATCGAGTCCAAATCTCTCCATTTTTTACACTTGAGATATCCTGTTAAAAGATGGATCAAATCTAAATGGGTGGTTAAAAATTAATCCACATATAAAAATTTAGATCTCATGACTCTTTGTTTAATATTCAATAGCATCTAACTGTATTTGACGTTAAATGCTGGAAAGCAGACAACATCAGATTTCTGATGATAAACGGTATCAGTGTTTGGATTTTGTATGTGGTATCTACAGTGTTGCGATGGTGTCTATGTCGAGTGTCTAACATTGAATGGGTCATGATGTCTAAATTTTTCATAAATGAATCAAATTTTAACTAAATCCCCTAATTTGAGTAAATTTTGCGAAGATCCCAATTTTAATTGTTTTATTGTTAGAATACTTTCTAAGGACAGGTTAAGACACAAGTAGAGGTTATCAATATGAGTTTGAATAGAATAATCCGAAGATTTATGTTTAAATCACCTCTTATTATTTCGATTCTCTTAATTTGAAAATATTGAGTTACCTAATTATTTCTTTCACATAGATTTTCTTTTTATTTTTTCAAACTATAAGACATATTAATTAAAAAAAAATTGATTATACTATATAGTTATTTGATTTTAATTTATCCAATTAATTGTTGCATATGTTTCTATAGTATATAAAATTTAGAACAAATATAATACTTAATAAGGGTACACATGTCAAAATACTAGCTTTTATATATTTTAAGACTTACAATCAAACCTTAAAAAACAAAAACGACATAACATTAAAAAGAATTGCATTCAAACCAATTCAAGATTTCAAAAAAGAAAAAAAAAACACCTCTAAAATTATAGAATAGCTAAAGCTATTAAGTGATTTAAGCTCTTATTGGTTTATTCCATTCAACTAGCGAGTCAAATCATGTTGCTACTTCACTGTTTTCTGCCCTTGTTGCTCTTCAAGTCATTTTATCATTGGGTTGACATAAAATAGACGGTATATTACTGAGCCTGAATTTTTAACATCTAACCCTTTGATCGCTTCTACCGCTGATATGTAAAAATTACATTTAAGATGATTAGTTGAAGGACGTTTCGAATACAACAATATGGGCTCTTGGATAACCGAAAATCAATTTGTTCATCTCAGATAAATCAGGCAACTTGAATGTCTTGTTTGTCTCAATTGTCCTTTGGATTGTGCATAAATAAGTATCATTTTTAATAATGTTGCATTTTTTAGTAGAAATTTCACCATTGAAGTAAAAAACTTTTGACGGGATCCCGCGCACCAGCTTTGTTCAAATCCAGTGATCAATACCATTGTGAGATGATCACACCTTGACTTGAATGATTAACCCAGTACTCAATATCCTATCATCAACCGCAGATAATATGAAATCAATGAGTTAGATTGAAGCATTACACCTGACTTGAATACGAAGGGACTATCATCCGAATAAATCAAATAATAGGATAAGCCTAGGCACTTATATGTTGGGAGGGCATAATTTGTTTTAAGTTTTGCAGGCAGCAACAAAATTAATTTAACGACATAAGTGAAAGAAACAGGAAGGTTCAGAGAGCCACCTCATGCAGGCTGAAGTTGTTCATTATAATTGCTAATTTCTCTAGATTAGGTGTAGCTTGCAGCAGAGTTGCAATCCTGTGATTCCTTAATAGATGAATCTACTAATAAAGTTTTACACTCCAATGGGAAAGGAAAAGCTAGCATCTGGCCTTCTGATAGAATCTAAAGAGAGACAAAACAAAAACTAAAATGTTAATCATAACCATCAATCATTATCAATTAGCCAGCTACCTGCACAAAGAGAATATTGAAACATCTAGTTTATTTGAATGATAGTTTACAGGTATAGGTTGCTCTGTTTATTTACCTCAAGAGATCCAGAACTGACTCTTAGTTTCTGAACTCGATGAAGCTCACCAAGTAGTCCTGTCAAGGATTCATAACCAGGCCCATGTAAATTGAATTTAAGATCGATTAGAGATGAAAGATTAATCAACTTGATCATTCTTGCTCCCGCGGACCCAGTTAAACTCAAGGAGTGAATATGAGGAGCTGAAATCTCCAGGGTAGATGTACATGTTGTCTCTGACCCTAAATCTAATTCTTTCAACTTCATATTTGAAGAAGTAACAATAACATTGTCCACTCCCCAGAATGTAATCAGTTTCAAATTATCCAAGACTGGGACTACCCAGTAAAATACTTGCACCGGAACCATCACTTAGTCCTGCACAGCAGATGTATGACACTTAAGAGTGTAGTCCAAGAGACACTCGCATTCGGCTTGAAATTGCAACATCTAGCGTGGAGGATTCGTAGTGATGAATTGGAAAATATAGGTTAAGACAACTCGCAGATTACAGATAGATTAAATTTTCGTGGAATGATAGATAGAGAGAGGTACTCCACGATGCGTTCGATGGCGAAACAGATCCACTCGTCTACCTGCGAACCGAAAGAGTATTTATAGTTCAATGAATTCTCGAGTTTTTTGAGATTATTTCCCCTATAATTCGCTAGGGTTTTACTAACGAATATTACGAATCCGGTCGTACCAAAATAATATGAATTTTTTATGAATATTAGATATATAGGAAGATTAATGAGATGAAATAGGAAAATTGGTACAAAAGAGAATTTTATAACTTAATGTTAGTAACATTAACACTAATATTTTTCATTTTACCCGTTTAATAATTAATTTGAAGAAACTCAAATGTTATTTCATATTAGTATCTCATTCATAGAAAATATTATCTATACATTTTGATAGAGAACACAGTCTCTGAAAGTAAACAATAAAAAAGGAAAAAAATAAATAAATAAATTGCCACTAATTAGGATTAAAAAAAAAAAAAGGTATTTTATAATACCTCTTTTTAATCTAATTTATCTGGGGGGTGTCAAAGTAAATATCCCTGGCACTGCTGCCGGTTGCCAACCTCGAACCCGTGCCCTTATGGCTCAACGTAAAGTATAAACCACTAAGAAACAAGGAAGGTTGGCACCACTCTGGCGTTCAACATCTTTTTTAAATTAAACATCAGACCCTATGTTACGTAACTTTATATATCCATTTAATATTAGTATGAAAAACACTCTAATGTTCCTTTTGCATTTGACAAGTAAACATTGAAATAATCTTCACGGCATTGGTCATTGGGAATGGTAACATACCGGCCTTTTGAATACCATTAGAAAGAAAATAAAATTAGAATTCTCCTTTTAGTGTCACAATTAGTTAGGGATAATAATTAATTTTTGTAATGAAATTAAAAAGGAAGTATTTCTCTTACTAGAATTCTTTGTCAAAAGAATAATGAGTTTTTTAGACCCTTTATGTTCTTATATGACAAACGGATATGTTATTTTATTCATTAAAATTCTTGGAGGTGATAAATAAAAGCCATGAATTTGTAAGGATAGCCTAAAGTTTTGTTCAGTGTTAATATTTTAAATTTTTTTTTTATGATTAAACGTTTGTTAATAAAGTTTTTATAAATAGATTTATTGACAAACTAAGAAGGGGTCAATGTTTTATATTTAGTAATAATAAAAATTTATTTTATTATTATTATTCTTCTTATACTTTTGATTAAAACCTTATTAAAAATTAAATGAAAATAATCTGGGTGTAGTCAAATTAAGTATAACAAAAAGAAAATTAAAAAAAACTCTTATCCTAGTAGGTTCGGAATAATAATTAATAGGGTTGAGGACGAACATTCCAAATGCCAGAATCCTGTCCAACTTTTTTACGTTCTATAATTTTTCTTTCTATCCTTCAATTTCCAAAATCTTCTTCATACGTATTGATGCATTACAACATACATTTCAACACAAAATAGAGTGACTTCTAATACCATCAAGGCACAATTTCGGGTAGCCAATATTTCCCTTCTAAAACACCACTAAAATGCTTCTTTCAACACCACAAATCAACATAAACATGCATGAAATTCACCACAATTAGCAATACCAATTTGGCAGCCACAAATTCATCAATATTCATTCATCAAACTCAACACAGAATCAACACAACTCATGAGCAATTCGGCAATGAACAACAAACACATATGAACCAAAAACTTACTAGATATAGACAATGCCAATTTGATCTTCAAGTATAAAGAAGAATCTGCCAACTTGAAGACTAATTTCACCACCAGATTCTTGGCTTGAAACTGAGTAAAGGAAGATAGAATGAGAGAGAAGTCTCCAACACACTAAGTGTTCAATTTCTAATTCAACCAACAACTTATTAAAGATTACAAAAGGAAGCCTTATATATCATGGCTTCTAAATGGGGTGGAATTACAAAAATGGCCACCCTTACAAGTGTTAAACAAGATTACATGGAAAATATATAAAATATATACATAATGAAATGTCCAAATTATACTACATTTGAGAGACTACATAATTCAACAAATTTGGGCTTAATTGAATATATGACATCCTAAAGTGGGCATACTAGGGCTTTTATAAATTAAAAAGATACTAGGGAACCACATAACATGATCAAAAATTAAAAAGATACTAATTTTTTATAAATAAATAAAATACTTTTTTTTAATAAATAAAATGAAACAAATCAAAAGATTTTGTGAGGTCAGGTTATATAAGTAAAGTCGTATATTATACATTTTATTTTTTCTTTTATGACTATTGGATTATAATAGATCAATAGTTATTAGAGAGTGTAAGAAATTAAGTTATAATAACCTAACTCATATGTATATAAGATAAGGTATTCTGATTCTAAATTTGAGGTTAGTCGAGAAAAGAAGGAAAGATTTTTAATTTTTGGAAAAAAAAAAATTAAGGTTTCTTTCGCAATAGGAATGATTCGTCGCTAACTTAAGCGTTACACGTGAAAACTTGTCTACCTAAAAAAAAATGTGTTTTTAAGATTTTTTATTTTTTTGAGAAATTAATGATGGGAAGACAGAGGTTGAACAAGATAAGAATTTCTGATTTTGTCGATACTATCTTCCATGAGGAAAACAAATATATTATTTTTTTAGACTTTGTTGAATATATCTTTCAAAAGCAGAGCAATAATTGTTTTTGATGGGGTATTAGTTTTTCAACCGGAGTCTGAATTTTCAATCACGTTCATATGAAGATGATGTTCCTTCGTTGAAGTCTAAAAGTGTAAGAGAGCCTTTTTTTTTTTAAATATAAATAAGTTTAAGTTTGACTAGAATCTTAATAAATCTCAATACGAATATCTGAATAATATTTTTATTTTTATTTTTCTAATGTCTGATAATAAGTATTAAATTGTTCGATTTTATTAAATTGACTTATATACCTTGATTAAGTATTATATATATTTTTTATTTAAAAGTTATATAAACATATGCACATATAAATTTAATAAAATTAAAAGAAAAAATAAAAGTTTTCACTTTAAAATAATATTAAAGAAATTATTGTAATAATGAATTAAATAAATTGTAAAATAAAATAATGTATATACAGAAGTTAGAGGTGAATTCTAATACAAAGTAAAAAGATATACACAATAGATAATATTTAAAAATAATGGGGGTAGTTTAGATAATAAATTAAAGGTTGTCATTAAGATGTTTTTGTATTAGATAAGAACTAAAATTTTAAATTTTTATGTTTTCATTCAGATGATTCTATTTAAGATTCAGTTGAAGAAAAAAAAAAAAGGCAACGTAAAATATCAAGATGACTGGCCAAAAAAAAACGTTAAGATAGATTTTAATTTTTTTTTAAATAGTTCTTTTCTTAACTGAAAATATTTGAAAGAGTTTTATTAATTTACTATTCAAAATGTCATTAAATCTAATTTTATAAAACCTTAAAGAATAAATTTATCAATATTCATTGATTGTTTTTTTAATTATTTTATTATTTTTAAGTATAGATTAATTAACAATAATTTTTAATGTTATTATAATAATTTGATATTAATTTTATCCAATTAATTACTAACAAATATTTTACATATAAAATATAGAACGTGTATATATATACATATATTACTTTTCATAATTAAAAAATGTTAAGTTATTAGTTTCCCTAATTGAAATCAAATAGCTTAAGACTTATTATTAATTTAAAAAAAAAAGAATATAATCATGTTTTTTAATTTTTATAGGACATTGTTCAAAAGAATTCTAAAAAATAGAAAAAAGAAGAAAATATATGATTGTGAGTAATTAATTGTAATTGCATTTATTTTTTAAAATATATAATATTTTTTTCCTTTTAACAACTCTAATTAATGAGAGTGTTTTGACTTTGAGAACTCAACCGACTCAGACGCAAGCGTAAAAATATTCCAATTAGAAACACAGTTAAAATCAAAGTCTTAAGTAGTTAGTTAACTACATTAAACTAAACGAAACCTGTGAGTGAACCAGTTCATCTTAATGAAACTTTTAGTAGTGCACAAACTGTTCGATTTTTTGCTCAAGATACCCGGGATCACACCAGTATTGCATTCTGGATTTTGTTGCCTATCATTCATATCAATGCCTTTTCACTACTCGTTTTTAAATTCTTTTTAAGGTAAGTAGTTGACTTCTCAAATTAGGAAATACAGTATATAATATACTTTCTTATATTTGTTGTGGACTGGTTCTGTAAGCTGGTTTCTAACTTCTGTTTAATTTTCCTAGTCCAGAAATCATGAGGGTCGTTTTTGACAATTTTTTTTTTTAAATTCTAATTGACGTTTAGTTCTTTAATTGAAGAAGTAGTTGAATATTAACAGGATTGTTTCTTCTAAGTCAGGTGATTTCAGATATTCAGACGAAGTGAGTATCGTAATTTGGTTAACATCCTGTTTAGGTTTTACAGGAACAGTTATGTTCTTGGAAAAGGTTTATCAGAGGAGCTACAGGCTTTCTCCAAAATAAAGAGATACAGAAGCAGTGTCCTGGAAAATTTATTCAGTCCGACAAGGGTCTTGTTTAAATTCAGAAGAAAAGTGTCCTGGAAAACTTATGTCGTCCGGCAAGGGTGTTGTTTCAAATTCAGAAGAAAAGTTTATTGAGAGGAAAGAAAATGTTTGCCAGGAGATGAATACACAGGATTCTTGGGTTCCAGGAACCCCTGCAAAGCTTATTCCAAGAAAGCAGCCGCCGCATGCTTGGATTGAGGCGTCAACGAGTTCAAAAAGAAGTTCCTTAGAGGAAATTTCGGTAGAGGCTGTGAATGTGAAGGAGCAGCAGCAGGGGCAGCGTTCAAGTGTCGCCTGTTTTTATTCTAATGGGTTATTAGATTTGAACAAAGGCGTTGGTGAGTTGCCAGCTGCTGGTTCAAGTGCTCTGACTCATGAACAAGTTGCTACAGGAGTGCCCAAAGATTTAGATTTTTTTAATTCGGAAAATTTGGATTCGGTGGAGTTAAATAAAGGTCTGATATGTATTGATGCTTGGGATCCGCAGTTGAGGGAGCTCTTGAATTCATCATTCGATATTCCTGTTCCAGCTTCCCCGAAATCTTCATATTTTTCTACACCGCAAGATGCAGTTGTCAGGAGTAGTAGTTATTTATCTCTACCTATTGATTCCGGAATTGACAAGGACACAAAAGAACCTGACACCCAGAACTTTGCACATGCAAATTCGCTCTCCTCCGCCCAGAAGAATGAAATCAGTAGCAAAGAGAACCTAGAGAATGATACCAACACCACAGAACATTGTAAATCTCAAGGTGAGTCCTCCCTATTTAGATGATAGTATAATTGTTGCATTTATATTTTAAGATTAATTTCGGGACACACCAACTTAATACGAAACTATTCTAGTTGAACATTTTCATGCATTGGGCCACTTGCCAACTGAAACGGCAACAACTTTGAAATAATAATATAATTTGTGAATCGTCTAGTTACTGTATGGAATATTTTTTAGTTTCAACCCAGATATCTATTTTTCTAGTTGAGGTTTCTTTTTGAATACTTTTTAATGAGACATTTATTTATTTCTTTTGGGACTTGATCTGTTTTCAAGTGCGAATAGATGAAATAACATAATTCACTAAAGTTATTCACCGGACTGACTTTGGAGAGAATTATATGAATGATTTTGAAGATGGGATTTATTGGCAACAAACTTCTTTTGAATTGCTGAAACAAAAACTTTAACTTTATATATGAGTCAGATGCCTTAAGAGTTCTCTAAGAGGATATGAAAGTGGTTTTCCTTGAAAATAATTGCGTAAAGGTAACAGTTATACTGATATCAGTAAAAAGCAACATATTCTTATGAAGTATGGTTTTTACATATTTATACAGTGTTGATTCTACTGAACAACCAATGTATGTAATCCTTTTGCTTTGGAAGTCGCAATAACAAGATTCTGTTTCATTTATCGTCCAAATATATTGGTTATGACCATTGCTTTATATGATGTTTATCATGTCTTTATATTTTCTCATGATCACAAAAGTCAAATGCAAGTATCAGTATAATTCCAGCAAGATGTAGCTAGTTCTATTTATCAGATAACATGTTCTAAGATTGTAAATTTTGGTGCAGATGGTCAAAAGAATGCGCTAGAGGAGGTGGCTTCTCCTCTTGAAGTTGAAAACTTGAACAATCAACCAGACAATGTGCAACCAGGCAGGAGAGGGCCAAAAAGAAAACCCAAAAGGAAGAAACACAGACCCAAAGTTGTAGTTGAAGGAAAAGCAAAGAAGCCTCCTAAGCCAAAGAAGGCTCCAAAACCACCCAGGACACCAAAGCTTGCAATACCAAAGCGTGCCTCTTCTAAGGAAAATGGCTCATCCAGGAAAAGAAAGAAAAGTAGCAAAAAGGACTCAGCTTCAGCAGATTCTGATATTGATTTCGATATTGATGTCAAAAAGAGGAAGTGTGAGAGGAAACCTAAGAATGATGATAACTCAGATACCATCAATGAAATTGCTGCCAAGACATGTAGGCGGGGTTTGAACTTTGATGAAGAAACTGCCATTGTACTTGCTACCCCCCTAGTCAATGGATGTCTGATTGTTAGAAAACAATGTGGCAAAGATTCCCCAACTGTATGCAAGAAGAAGAGGAGTAGGAGAAGAAGGAGATTGAATATAATGTTCATGCAAGTCTTAGGCTCAAAAAAATTTCCAACAAAAAGGAAAAAGAGATCAAGGAGATTGCCTAGGGAATTCTTCGAGCAAGCAGTTACTGATTATAAATTGGAAGATGTGATTGTAGATGTACCAGAAGCCAGCAAAGATATTTTCAAGCAAGCAGTCAGCGATTATAAAATGGAAGATGTGATTGTAGATGTACCTGAAGCCAGCAAAGATGTTCTGTTCACTAAGAACTCTAAGAAGATACACACTCTTGTTGATATGGAAATTAACATTGACAAAAGAGAAGAGAGCCCATTGAAAGATGACGATTTCTCAACCAACTTAACAGGTATTTCATGTTGGAATTTAGTTTGTTATTTGATTGAATTTACTGAGTTTCAACGTGCAGATCTTACTCTAAATTAGTTCTGATTATACTAATTTTATGACAACTTTTGTTTTATATATATATATATATAGGTTCACATGAAGTCTTGAAAAACTCTCTAGACTTTTGGCTTGCGGATGAATCAAGAGGTATTTCTCTGATTCTGTATTCAAGTTGAAGATATTAGTTTTACTGTTTTCTTAACATTTCTAATCATGAATTTTCTACATTTTCAACATAGATTTACAGGAGGTCTTGCAGGATCAGAGAATTAGTTCTCAGGAACCAAGANAGTGGTTTCCAGGAAGTTTTACAGCAACTGGGAATTTGTTTCCAGGGAGTTGTACAGGGACAGTTGCAGGAACAAAGAATTCTCTCTCAAGAACAGAGAATTGGTTCCCAGGAAGTCTTCCAGGTTGCTTATAAGGAAGTCTTACCGATTGGTTCACAGGTCTTAAAGGATTTTGAAACTAGTGGACCCGAGGATTTGTGGCACACCCCCATATTAGGAGGTATTCTCTTTAGCATAATGAATTTGATCACAATTTCATTTCTGCAAAATCATTAATTTAGCAACTTTAATGTTCAAAAAAGGTCAAGATTTAGTGGATTTCTTTCAAGCAGAGAAATATAATATTGCTATTCAGAATTTTCAACCAGAACAAGAGTATTTGTGGTTCACAGGTAACTATTTAAGGCAGAAAGTTTTAATAATCTTCCATGTTACTGTAATATGTAAATTTCTTCAATTATATGGAAAGTCTTACAGAAACTTCCATCTTGACACAGGTTCACAAGATATCTCACAGGGGAGGACATCCGTTGTTAATGGGGCCATATTACCTATGAAACAAGATTGTGATGCCGCATTGGTTTGTAACGCCACACAACGAGAGCAGCAAATTGATGGCCCTGGTATATTAGTCCCCTATAAAGGCCCTAACAATGAATCTGGTACTTTAGTCCCCTATCAAAGGGTGAGGAAACGAGTAAAAGCAGAAGTTTATTTAGATCCAGTTTCAGAGAGAATGTGGAACCAGATCATGAAGAGAGACGATGATGGCAATACAGATGGTGAAACAGAGAATCGTTTCAGGAGAGAAAGAGAAGTTTTCAAAGGGAGGGTAGATTCATTTATTGCTCGAATGCATCTAATTCTAGGTACACAATCATTTAGTTAAAGTGTTTGTCTTAGTTATGAATAAATGAATCATGGTTAGAATTGGAAAAGAATATAGTCAAATAGTCCATAACTAATGAAACTAGAATAAACCTACATGGTGAATATTAGCATTATGTTGTGTCCTATTTGTTCTGTATATTGTTACAAACATATTTGTACTATAAAATGTTATATACTTTTATCTAGGTACACAATAATTTAGATGAATCATGGTTAGAACTGGAAAAGAATATAGTCAAATAGTCCATAACTAAAGAAACTATAATACCTACATAGTAAGTATTAGCATTATGTTGTGTCCTATTTGTTCTGTATATTATTACGAACATATTTGTACTGTAAAATGTTATACACTTTTATTTTATAATAGAAAGATAATTTAATAATCTAGTTAAGGTGTTTGTGTCTTATGAACAAATTACTGTTTGATAAACTTACTTAGTAAGTACTAGCATTATGTCGTGTCCTATTTGTGCTATATATTATTATGAATATATTTGTACTATAATTGTTATACACTTTTATTTCACAATAGAGANTACAAACATATTTGTACTATAAAATGTTATATACTTTTATCTAGGTACACAATAATTTAGATGAATCATGGTTAGAACTAGTCCATAACTAAAGAAACTATAATACCTACATAGTGAGTATTAGCATTATGTTGTGAACATATTTGTATTATAAAATGTTATACACTTTTATTTTATAATAGAAAGATAATTTAATAATCTAGTTAGAGTGTTTGTGTCTTATGAACAAATTACTGTTGGATAAACTTACTTAGTAAGTACTAGCATTATTTCGTGTCCTATTTGTGCTATATATTATTATGAATATATTTGTACTATAATTGTTATACACTTTTATTTCACAATAGAGANTATTTTAATATTTTAATTTGTGATCTGTCTAATTATAATTGTTTTTTTTTAAAGGTTGCGTATATTCATTTATGTAAACATTTGTTCGAAAAATATATTATGTAAGCATTTTTTAGAAAAAATGATTTGCAGGTGATAGACGTTTCACACCATGGAAAGGTTCAGTTGTCGATTCTATAGTGGGAGTTTATCTAACTCAAAATGTATCTGACATTCTCTCGAGGTATTTATCTTTTTCTTTTCTTTTTAATTTATTGAGCTTGAAATATTTCATCTTATTTCCAGCTCTGCTTACATGACACTGTGTTTCAAATTTTTCTTTCCTTTTCTTCTTTGTAATTTATTGAGCTTGAAATATTTTATCTTATTGTATTTCAGCTCTGCTTACATGACACTTGCTTCAAAATTTCCTATTCAATCAACAAGTAACAATAATAGTGCAAGTAATATGGTATATGATTCAAAAGGTAACATGTATTATGTGACTGAGCCGGAGCCAGAAATGACTACTCCATCATTGAAAGATACGAAAATGGAGAAAGAAGGTTTTGTAGCTGATATGTTTGAAGAGTCAACTGAGGAAATTCACTCATCTCCAAGTATGGAAAGTTCTGTCACTTTTCAGGCATCGACTTCAACTTTGGAAAGGACAAATAACTTGAATAGTGACTCTGGATCCAGATCAAATTCACCCTCCCACAACAATCTAGAAGCAGTGGCAAGTGATTTGCAGCAACAACCTCAGGATGCCACTAGCACTAGCAATACTAGAAATAAAAAGATGAAGATGGGAGGGCACAGGGTTGATGATCGAACAAAAGTGACTCCTCAGAAAAAGATGAATCCCCAGAAAAAGCAGAAAAAGAAGGAGCACAATGAATCAGAACCAAGAGATTGGGAACTTATACGAAAAATGTATTCTAGTGGTGAGCAAAGACATAGAGATCACACGGATTCTGTGGATTGGGAAGCAGTTAGATGTGCAAATATTAATAAAATTGCTGAGGCCATCAAAGAACGTGGCCAACATAATATAATTGCAGGGCGAATCCAGGTATAAAATTGATCTATTAAAAACTGTGTTTTAAGTTATAAATTTTTTTGATAATTATTTTTAATTTTCGTTGAAATTACACTGGTGGGTGTTAACTACAGTTAACTTATTTTGCTTGCAGGATTTCCTTAATAGATTGGTTGAAAAACATAAAGATATTGATCTTGAATGGCTAAGAAATACACCTCCAGATTTAGTAAAGTAAGCAAACATGAATCATGAATTGATTTTTACCAAGTCATACAATACTTTATGTTTTATATATAAATATAATTGAAATTATCTATATGTACTTCTAGGGAATACTTGTTGGAAATACCAGGGATTGGGTTAAAAAGTGTGGAGTGTGTACGGCTTTTGTCGCTCCACCATGTAGCTTTTCCGGTAAGATTAGTATAACATCCTATAGTTGTCAAATACAGTTGGGTTGCAATAAAACTTATTATTTATTTTATAACTTATCATTTCTCTTTGTACTAATCTAATCCTGTAGGTTGATACAAATGTTGCACGGATATCTGTGCGTCTAGGTTGGGTTCCCATTCAACCATTGCCTGATGAACTTCTAATACATCTTTTAGAAGTGTAAGTATATTTCATTTAGTTATATACACACTAAATATCTCTAGTACTATCTCTCATCACATTTCTTTCTAGGTATCCGGATATGGACACCATTCAAAAATATCTTTGGCCACGATTATGCTGCCTTGATCAAAGAATATTGTAATCCCAAAACTTTCTTTTCGAGATGCTTTCATATATTAACGTACTTTGAATTAATTTAATATAATTATTACTTAGTGCAGGTATGAACTACATTATCAATTGATCACTTTTGGAAAGGTGCATTAAAATTATAAATTTTTTTTTAAATTTATATTTCTGAGAGCATTGTAGATATCATAACTTCTAATTTGGTAATAAAATATTAATTATTAGACCCATGCCAAATACTTTTATAGGTCTTTTGTACGAAGAAGAGTCCGAACTGCGGTGCTTGTCCATTGAGAGGGGAATGCAAACACTTTGCCAGTGCATTTGCAAGGTATGCATCATGAAACTCATAATGTCAATTAGTAAATATAATGTTAAAATAAAAGCATTATGTACATAATTGAGAAAACTTCTAAAGATTTCGTAAGGGGTAGATGTAGTGTTCATATTTGTTCAAACCTCCCTAATAATATAATGAATATGAATATAATGTATATACTTTGTGTGCAGTGCCAGGCTTGCCTTACCAGGACCATCAGAAAAAGTAGTAGATGTAGATGTGATGGGAGAAATCGATAGAGTTGTCCCTCCAATATTGACAAACCATTTGGAGTCTATATCACATTTAGAATTAGAAAATAAAGTCAATGACGGTGAACCTATCATTGAGGTTCCACCTTCACCGGAACGATCATCAATAAACCCTCAGTACATGGGATTGGATTCAGACCTGGAAGAATTTTGTGTTGATGATATTGAAGACATTCCTATTATTAGACTCCAAGAAAAGGAGTTCAAAGAAAATTTTTCAAATTTGATGGAGATTAACAAAGTTATGCTTCAGGACTCTAGAGCTTTAGTCACTTTTACCGCAGAAGCAGCTTCTATCCCGAAAAAGTTGAAGAATGTTAGTAGGTTGCGCACAGAACACTTAGTGTGAGTGATTTTTATTTTATTTTTTAATTGAGTTACTAAAAATACCTCTTAAATAACTAAGAAATTAGTTAGTTATCTGACTATCACAATTTTAGGATTTATCATGGATCCTTACTGTGCTATCTAACTAATTTTTATTTATATTTTCATGCAGTTATGTCCTTACAGATAATCACAATCTTCTCCGAGGGGTAAGTTAATAACTTTCATATAGTATTTATATTAACAATATTCACTTAAAACTCTTACTATGTACTAAAATTTACAAATAATTACAGTTTGAGAGGCGAGAAATTGATGATCCATGTCCCTATCTTCTTGTTATATGGTCACCAGGTACAATGACTTAAAAACATATAATAGTTGTAGATTTCATGACCATGTTCCAAAGAGGTTATGTTCCTTCATATTTAACAAGTTTTTCTCATAAATATTGTTCAGGTGAAACTCCAGATTCAGTTGAACCGCCTAAGAGCAGATGTAATAGTTTTGAAGAGTCTAAGCTTTGCATCGAGCAGACATGTTATTGCAATAGAGTAAGAGAACAAGATGATGATATTGTTCGCGGAACAATTTTGGTGAGTAGAGCTATTAACTAAAGTTTATTATTATTATTATTATTATTATTTGGAAGTTATATGAGAGAAATAATAATTAGACATCAACAGATACCTTGTCGAACAGCAAACAGAGGTAGATTTCCATTGAATGGAACATATTTTCAAGTTAATGAGGTGAGTTCATTTAACACTTTTTTCGATTTTTTTAGAATTATAATTAAGGTTGTTAGGATTATGTTTGTTGCAGGTATTTGCAGACGATGAAACTAGTCGAGAACCCATTCATGTTCCCAGAAGCATGATAGCTAATCTACCGACCCAGACTGTCTACTTCGGAAGCTCAGCCACACATATAATGAAAGGTATGTAGTCATATGATTTAGTGATTAGTCACGTTTAAGGTTAGTTAATATTTGGCTCACAAAACTTGTGTCAAAACAGGTTTAGATATCCAAGAGATTCATGATTGTTTTTGGAAAGGTATGAATACTATAATTTTTTTACTTGATTTAATGGTCCTGATAGCCTGAGGCTATAAATATATATTATATGATTATATTTTACAGGGTTTATATGTGCAAGAGGATTTGATAGGAAATCTCGCGCTCCTAGACCTCTCCAACGAAGGTTGCACAATATTGGAGGAAAAACAAAATGAGAAATAAGTGAAAACGTGTTTAAAGTTTTGTAGATTATTTGTAATGTAGGAAGAATTCATAGTCAACCGCATAACAAGTTTTTGAATTGTTTCATTTATTATGTTTAATATAATTGAACTGTTGGGTTGCTGGCAGGAGCCACCCTTCATTAATGTAACATCACTTCCATACACAGTTACAGACATATATATAGATACGCTTAAAACTTTTTGGGACATATAAATAGATACACGTATAACTTTTAGGAAGCTATTTTAAATGGTGAAATAATTGAAGCACTTTTCACATGCATGAATAGATGTAATAAAACTAGCATGTGTCTCAAACTTGCGTTGGTACTTGGGTTGGTTTGTTGTCATTTTCTCGATAGCAATGAGTTCAGCATAAAATAAAGTTTTAATTTGTAAAACAGAAAGCTAAGGAAGGGAGTGGAACACATGAGATCAGGAACATTTTGTTGACCCAATTATT
>JANKKB010002202.1:0-18350 GCA_026225775.1 Bursera palmeri
ATCATTCATTAAACCATTTGCTAACAAATAAATGAAAATGATTTGAAGAATTTGTTAACAAGGGTCTCGTGCCATTTATCCTATAATTTTATAATTTTCTGTTAATAAATAATTTGATAAATTAAATCCGTCAATAAAAGTATCTATATACATAACGAAAATTTTCTAGAGATAATATTTTTCTAATACTTGCTTTCCGTAAGATATTAAGGCCAAACATGAATCTACTTAGTGAGATTAACCCCCCCCCCCCCAAAAAAAAATTGATGTGGTGTAACTTAACTCAATTACTTAAGATTTGTATAAATGATCATTTCAATATTATAAAATTCACATTAAAGTTGATACTTAAGCGGTACTATCGTGTCGATCCCAATAAGTCTTAGATATTAATATTCCTTGGCATTGGATTTTGTTCATAGATTTGCTAATTCAAATGGTCAGCACCTGAATAATGTATTCTTATGAAAATTAATCATCACATAATCAAAGTATTAATTAACATTATTTAATTGTTGCCGACTCTTTCTAAAGAGCACACAAAGTAGCAACTTGCAGCGATTTCACCGGTCTCATTTTGTCAAAAGTGAGTAGTGTGAACTACTACTTTTAAGGCAAATTCAATGACTTTCAAATCCAATTTCAGCCAACAAAATTTGCTGATTAAGGTAGGCTGCAACCAGTACGAGTAGTGCTTTTGAAAATAGTACTATAGAGTGGCTGCTAGTGCTCGCTAATGCGTGTCTGATGAGTGATGTGACTATTGGTTTTGGAATATATAAGCTAAAAGTTGATTTTAAAGGTAAGAAGCAACTTTTCATGGGTCCTATGAACGTTTGCTTTCCCATTCAACGAGACAATCATCAAAAGCCAAGTGCCTTCTCTTCAATAAGACTTTGATAAAAGGGTCCTCGTGCCTTCAAATAACTTTTAATAATTTATTTTCGATTTATCTAAATAAAATTTTTGCAAAAAATAAAAAACCTCAACACGTATCATAAAAAGTATATGTTAAGAATTATGGGTCGCCGTAGCATATAACTTATAAGATTTTTATTAAGAATCTAAAGTGTTATCCCCTTTGGGGCTTATGTCCCCTTACGGATCTGTTCTTGGGTAACCTTAAATTACAAACTCACAACACATACCTCACACTCGAACCAAAGACCTTATAGATTATTAACATACGAGGTGAGTATCATTGATAATCAAGACTTCTCTACTCTAATAATTCTTTTTTTATTTATTACTTATTGTTGTTTTTATTTTTATTTTTTATAAAGATACATGTCAAGAGAGACTGAAAATGAAATTATATTATGTATTGCATTGTCTCTTAATGATATGATTGACATTAATTCACAATAATGTTTAACATGGAATAACAAAAACAATAATAATGAGGGAGAAGAAGTGTGTTCGGTTTGTCTTAAAAGTGTTTTTCGCAACAAAAGATTAATTTTTTGTCTGATTGAGCAAAAAGGGACCTAACCCACTTGCCAACTTGGCCACAGCTATGACTTGAAAGCAAATAGAAATTATTTTGTGGTTTCGCGCTTGCTAAACAAAATTAAAATGCTTAATTATTGTTCTAAGTTTGAAACATTCAGCACGAAATCAGTATATGAAGCAAACGTGTTGGCCGACGACCGAACTCAGAATTTGTAAATTAAGAGTCTCAATTAAGTTGCCTTATTGTCGCTCCACTTGCTTCAACTAACATCCAATTGCAAGTTGTATGCATGTATATACGCAAAATATCTCCGTGCATACGGATATATATACTGATATACACAAATGTATTACATTACAATCTCAGTAATATTTAGAGGATTATTAATTGTTAAATTAACTTACATTCGAAAAATACAAATATCTTTTAAGTCTGTCGTTAACTAATTACTTCAACATTTCTTAACATGTAAGGATCTTACTTTTTTTTTTTTTTTTAATAAAGATAATGACTTGACCTCTCTCAACACTTGAACCTTCCCAACATTTAAAGTATTTAAGATATACTAGTTCATGGGACAATAGAAGGATTCGGTTCCCCACCCGTAAATGTCTTATGTTTATTTGTTTACGATATAATAATGGGATTAGAACACGAGATAGATTAGTGTTTTTAGTCATCTTTTCTCTAATACTATCTTGTAAAAACTATTTCATTCAAGAATTTAAGATGACATACAAGTTTTTACTTATATATATAGAAAATTTTAGATCAGACGGACATAAATCACATTATTTTAATGTTTCTCTACAACTATCATAGACATACAGATATATATTAATTTATTTTAAAAGCAAGTATCATAAAGTCATAGTTAGTGTGATTTTGATCGAAGATTCATGAAGTGCTGTATTCTTTATTCGTCCTCTGAATAGTTCTATTTAGCATAATTTTGTTAAAGTAGATCTATATGCACAACAATTTTCCCAAAATTCTCCAAAAACTTCAATTGCAAATTTATATATTCTTGTGGTTACTATTTTCTCTTTGCACCCACCAACCATCGTTCCATCTTTTTCTTTCTTCCTTTCTCCTTTTGTCGGAAGCGCATATTTAACTCATTAAATTAAAGAATTAAAAGAAAAAAGAGTCCCTCGGAATATTTCAATTTCCTTAGTTGATTATAAGAACTCTACAATACAATTACAAAACGATTTTTTTTTTTTTTTTGTTTTCAGATTTTTACTAAGTTTTAAGAGACAATCCTAAAACTGTTTCCGGAAGCATATATTTCAATTTCTCTTTAGTTTCTTTTTATCACTTTTTCTTTTGAAAAAAAAAAAATTATATATGTATTTTCCAGATTCTAAATCGAGGAAAGCATGAAGCCTAAATGACATAAGCACATAAAAAACAAATAATAGAGAACACTCCAGACTCTAAAAAGCCAAGCTATATATCAAAATCCGGGCACATTCCGGTCACACAAACTTTACTTTCTATTGGGTATATTTTTTCTTATTCACTTTCCAAGTTCCCCAATAAAATAATCATAATAGTTTGTTATTGTTTCCTTTATTAAATTCATTTGTGTGCGAAATATGAATCCTCTACATCTGGATTTTGCGTAGTAAGTAAGAGTTTGCTTTGTTTTGAAGCTGAAATTATGGAATTGAATCTTTTGAATATTTGGTGCTTTATTTGATTCCTGGAATATTTGATCTCACTTGTTCTTGTTCCCTTTTGGAAGTAATTATGCAATAAAAAATTAATGTTAGGAGAACCTATAGATTAGGTGATTTTGTTTTGTGTAATTTAAGATGTATAATTATATGATTATGATATCATATTATAAATAAATAAAAAACTCACCCATTAACTAATAAACTATTATAAACAAGCATTGATAACATTTACCAACTATCAATATGAACTTGGTATTCCATGATGTACGAATTTTAATGCACACCATGAGTCTCGACCAAGTGAGAATATTGTGGTAATTATCCTATATGGAATAGTGGTAAGGAGAGATTTTGGGTTGAATACCTAATTATTCTGACTAAAATCTCTATTAATTTACCTGTTGACTTGATTAAAAATATCATTAACATCTCTTAATTTTTGTAATAATTAAAAGTACCTCTCTAGCCATTTTGGAGTCTTAACAAAGATTTTAACAAGAGTTCTATAATATGTTTAAAAGTTAAGAAGAGGTCATTAAATTTATTTAAGAAAATTAGGGGTAGTTACTAAAATTACCCTTTAAGAATTTGTCATCTCTAAGTCAATAATTTGATACCTTACTGAGTTACTCAGATTTTGTCAATCTGTATCTCAAATGAATATGAATTAGTGTCTTGTGAGTGAGACAAATTTTTTTCATTATTAATAGCATATTTCATATTGCACCCTCTAAAACAGTTCTGAGTCATTTTCATGAACATGTGAGTTGAGTAAAATAAAAATAAAAACAGTAGAAGTATCACTATAAATGCAGATAAAACAAAACTATACACTATTAACATAAAATTATCTGTCAAAATGAAGAGATCCGAATGACCCAAATTCAAAACTTTAATTATAAAAACACTGTTTCCAAGTCAATTAGTAAAATAATAAGCAGAACAAAGACCAATTTTATAACATTTTAGATCTGCAAATCAAACTGAAATAGATGGCAGCAGGTCAATCATACACGCAAAAGGAATCTTTGAAACAATTAGAAGTCCAATTGTAACATAAAAATACCTGAGAGTGACATGTAATGAATAGATGCCAATTGTAAAATCTTAATTAATTAATTATTGTTATCAATTCCCACTTATCATTTGTCTTCAACTGCCCAAATCCATGCCATTATTGTTCTATTCATTCAATAGTCATGCTCCGCTGGGCAGTCTGTCAAGACTCGAAAATGTTCATTGAATCAACAATTATTAATTTCCTTTTATTATTTCATTTATATAAGATGTTTTCGAGATATTTAATATATATATCATTATATGTTATATTATTAAGTTTATCACTCTTCTAAAAATTTAAACATGGTGTCGAAGTTATAATAATCCAATAGGCCAGGTTCTACTCCATTTAATGATTCATTAAAGAAATTTTGATTCTATAACATAATTAAAATTGAATAATTCTCTATTATGTTTAATTATTAACTTGACCATGTTGAACAAAACTGAGTTGGATCTCATTTTCCTAAAAGGGAATTTAACAGTTGAAAGACAATTTCATTCTAAATTAAAAAATGGGTTTGATTTAATAATATTTAAATTTGAGGAAGGTCAATTATATTTTTATCCCAATTAGTTTGATCTATTATATTGAACATTGATTTTAAATTATGTTCATACATGTAGCACTATTAATTAATTGGATAAGTGATCAAGTAATCCAACGGAGATGTTTTAATTTAATATCTTAAAACTCTAAATGACTTTGAATTATGGTAGTCAAATTTTATACCTAATTCACATTATAAACTGTTGAAGTCCTTGTGTTGATCTAAACGTATTATTTTATTACTATTTTATTAATAAGTCAAAAGATTTACCTATCATTAGCATTTAATTATTGAGAGATTCAAAATTCAATCTAAACTAATTAAACCAATAAAAATTAATCAGTTTTCGAATCCAATTTGGATATTACTTACAAAAAAAGATGGAAACATGACATGTTGTAATTTTATTGATTGAATTACTATTATAAAAAAAATGTAACCTTCAATATTGGTTTTAACAATCGAAAGCTAATGAATAATGTACTTTAAAACTTATATATATAATATATGCACACACAAAAATTTATAAATCGATCCCTCCTTTGTGGTTATAATATTTAAATTTTTAAAAAATATATATATATTTTAAATCATCTCAGTTTTGATTTTTTTTAAATGATTTATAGAAGAATTATAATATGAACCGATACTGTTTTTTTTTTTTTTAAAAAAAAGTGTATTGCGGACGTAGGCTTGCGGGACAATGCATAACGAGAAGCGTAGCAGACGTACTTGTCTAATAATACCAAAATATTCAATTTTCCCTTTCACATGATGGATCCTTGTTTTTATTTTGAATCTGATTTGACATTTCGTCTTCTTATGAAACATTCAATTGCCTTCGAAACAGTTGAGATAATTTTGAGTGGGTTTGTCTACTAGAAGAAAGTATCAAATTCATTGTCGTTACTCTTTTCTCTTTCTTTTCTTTGGATTTGTTTCACATTTCATGGCCAAAATGATGGTCTCTAACCACAAAGGGATTACTAAAATAAATCATGCTATCCTTATATTTTGATATATTTTTTTCTTAATTCTTAACGAGCTATTTTATANAAAAATTAAAAATTAATCATATTGTCAAAAATTTAGAGATCATAATTTTGTTTGATATCGATTTTTTTTTTTATAATTAAGTTTTAATGCTCGACATTTGATAAGTCTTTTTAGACCAGTCGAATGTTGAGAGTTAGAGACCAACGATACTCTACAGTATATGTAGGCTATCGAAGAATAAGTATCGAGTGTTAGAATGATTATATTTGAATATTTTTATATTTCTTTTAATAAAAAAAAAGGTAAAATTTATGATTAATAACATCATTCATTTAACAAAGAAGACTTGAAAAGGTGTTTGTGATTAAGGATTGACAATTTAAATTATGACTTGGGACACCGGTGGGACTCAACTAATGAGATAGATATGGNGAAAAAAGAAAAAAAAAGATGTAAAATGAGTTCAAAAATAAAATTGAGTCTTATATTTCCAATGGAAATCTAGGTTAGAAACTTGAACAAACTTGTATAAGGATGGACCCATTTTCAATTTGTGATGGTTTTTCAAATAATAATAATTGTTACTTCATAACAAGTCAGCAGAGAGTGGCATTGTATACAAATATTATTATTGTATATCTAGGTATAGATTTAGTTGTCCCTACTACACTTGAACCTACACTTGCATCAAATAAAGAGATTTTCTATCTATAAATTAAAAAAAAAAAAATCAAATACCCATCATTTTAATAGAGATGAATTGAGATAAAATTTCAAAAAAAAAAAAAAAATCAAAAGAGGGTTGAACCCTTTCTTTATAGACACATCATAAACAATAAGACTCAAGCCAGCTCTAAATTCTAAATTCTCCAAAAATATAGCAAGTCTCTCTCTCTCTCTCTCTCTGTTTTTAAAGACATTTAAACAAAAATATAGGCCACTGTATTAAAAAGATGAAAATATTTTTATCCAATTAAAACAAAAATTTAAAAAAAAAAAGAGTGTTGGTGTTGGGTTGGAGACTGTTAAATATTTAAGAAATAAAATAAAATAAAATAAAATTTGTTCATATTTACAAATAGAGTTTATTTTCGGTTCAATTCATCACCTTGAGAACTTCAAATTCTCATCATTTTCAGTTTCCGTACAGCCCTGTCTATCTCAACAACAACTCTCAGTTCAGTTCAGTTGCTTTCTATTCTCTTCTCTTTCTCTTCTTCTCTTTCGGTTCTCTCTCTCTCTCTCTCCCTCCAAACAAACCAACCAATCCTTCTCTTTCAATTCGCATAACAAACTCTTCTCTTCTTCGTTCCAAAATGAACAACTGTTCAATTAACCAACTTTCTAGTTAGTTACTTTATTTTCTTCCCGTACTTTTTTTCTTTTTTGTTTTCTGGCGGGAACCCACCAAGCACGCTTTGATTGCCTTAACTTTTTTCTTGAATTCTTGAGCGAAACATGGCGAACCCATCTGGGAATCACCAGGAGCAGAGCCATCCGTCGTCCTCCTTCAATGCAACCAACCAGAGTGGCGCCAATTTGGTGGTGCCCGGTCTCAAGCACAACCCAGGAATCGCCATGGAGTGGACTGCGGAGGAGCATGCCATACTTGAAGATGGGTTACAAGCGTGAGTCTTTTTGGCTTTTTTGGATTTATATTTGAGTTGGGTTTGATTTGGTTTTGTGAATCCTGGTTGAAAATTTTGATTTTTTGATGGGTTCTTTTGTTTAGATTTTGCGTTTTTATTCATTTTGTGATTGAATTTACTTCGATTTCTTTGAATTCTTTTTGAAGTGTAATTTATTCTCTTTTCGTTCTTGGTTAGTTGTTTGGCGGTTTTGGACTTTCTTTTGTGCTGGAAGTTTGTTTTTTTGTGAAGTTTTTGAGTTAAAGCTATGATTTTTGTTAGTATAAGTTGATTGGATTTTCAAAGTTGAAACTTTAATCAGACTAAGAATGAAGTATTATCTGATGCATCCTGTGGATTTGGTCTATTGCAGTGTATAACAAATTAGAAAATATTAGTGTGGAAAAAACCTTCTCATTGACCAAAACAGAGATATGGTGTCCTTTTTCAAGTGTTCAAGAATCTTCAAAACTCCTGAGTTTTGGCCAGTAAAGGCATTTTTTAAAAAACTTTTTTATAGCTTGTATTTTATTGACTTTACAACATGAAAAGTTTGGGAAGCAGAAGATCTGCTGAAGATCTGCAGTCTGTTTACAATGTTTGAAAGTTCTGGTTTACTCTGGACAGATATTGTTTGTGTGTAAACAAGCTGGAGAAACTTGTTTCGATAGTGTGGGGAAGGAGCAATATAGTGTTTGTAGCTTTTTATTTTTTTAATTTTAATTTTGTTTTGTTCCCTTTCCAGTTTGGAAAAGTACTTCTTCAGTTGTATTAGAAACCTCCTAATGTTATTCTCTGATGCCTGTTTTATACAAACAAACTCAATAGCCTCTGTTAATTGGTCTAGAAGGTTTGAGGAGCACAACTTGTTTGTTTTCAAAATCTAGAGTGGTTAACAGTTTGACAAGAATGCCTGTCTTCACTTCTGCTGCCATCAATCAGAAAATAATGTGAAAGAGTTGCTTTAGTGGTTGGGTAAAAACACATTTTCTTCTCACAATTTCATTAAATGAGAAAACCACAAGTGTTGCTATACCAAAAATGAGCTTCATGGCAATTAACATGTTGTTGTGTCCATAATAAAAGAAGTGCCCACTCTGTAAAAGTAAAACTCACACTCCAAATCTCTTTGAATTCTAGATGCCATGATTTTCACTTTCAGAGAGCCTACATGGGTCTTTACAGGTGTTATCAATAGCTTCCTTTAGTTTTGCTACATAGGTAAATGTTGTTTCCTGGGAAAAATGAAGAAAACATCCTGTTACTGATCCCACTGAGCAAAGTTTAGGACGCTTATTTGCAAAGCACTAAACTTTCCAAATTCTCATGCCATCTAGGGAAAGCCATCTAAGCATTTTTGCGTGAAGTGAACACTCTTAGAACTTGCATCTTTCTATCAACTTGATTGCATTGGGAGATTGTCTTCTCTATAACATTTCAAACCGTAACTGGTATTTAACTGTTTTCTGGGTCTTTAAGTCCTTGATACGCTGATGTGGGCTAGTTCATATGGACAGATGGCAAACCCTCAGTGCTGAAACCAAATTGTAAGGTGGTATAGTGGATTTCCGCTCTCCACCATACCTTAGAAAATATATTACTAAATACTTGTTTTATTATTAACAGAAGAAAGTTGTTTATTTACTCTGTGATTGGTGGAATGTCAAGTACTTTGCTGGTGCATTAGTCGCATTTTATCATGCAATACTGGTTTTCTTTTCCTTGGTTGGCATATGAATCGAAGTGATTATTATTTTGTCATTTTCTTATAAATATCATTTTTTGGATCTGGAATTGTGAGTTCTACAGAACTTGTAAGCTGACTACCACAATGATTTTTGTCTGTAAGTAGATTTAATCTGAAATTCACTCTATTTTTGAAATGCCATGGCAGCCACAGCTAGGAATTAGGATCAAAAGATTTAATGCCAATCTTTTTGTTATCTTACAACACGGACGGACTTCAGCCTTCTACCATACAAAGAACTGAATGTTAACTATTTTAAATTCCAGCATTTGTTAATGTGACCAATATTTATGCTAACACCTTGGTCTAAAGTCATTTGGGTTGCTTATAGTGCCTATTCTATTGGTTGTTGTTCATTTAATTTTCTGTATCATATCAATTTCACATAGTTTTGGTCTAAAGTTTAATTTCTTTGTTCATTCTGTTTCACGTATCAGTAGCTCATCTAGTTGATGTGGTCTGATATTTTACAGATATGCAACAGAATCAAACTTGAGTAATTATGCAAAGATAGCTGTGCATCTACCAAATAAAACAATCCGGGATGTGGCATTGCGTTGCAGATGGATGACTGTAAGATTTATAAAAACTCATATTTTTTGGCTATATCTTTTGTCCCTTTTCTAATAATAACTCAAATTTATAGTTTGTTGATCTGCAAATTGCATTGTTAAATAGCCAGTGAAACATTTTTTGTTTCCCTTATTAGTTGAGAAGTCATAAACATAGTACCGAAATGAAATAAGTGATATTTTTTTGGATTGGATCCATTGTTGACAGTTCTTCTTTTTGACTTATACTTTACAGAATATGCGGGGTTCAAAAATATTTCTCTATTCTGGCTAGACAGATCTAAAGTGATGCTGTTTGAAGTTGTGGTTTAAGTGTTCTAACTAATTTATTTCTTGCTGCAGAAGAAGGAAAATAGCAAGAGAAGGAAGGAAGAATTAAGGAAAAGCAGAGATAAAAAGGTACAATCTGGTGTAATTTTGTAATTCTACTTATTATTTAAATTTATTTATCTTTATTTATATTTTTTTGGTTTGATAAAGAAAATTTAGCAATCACGTGGTAATGTATGTGCATGGTTTGGCAAATATGTATTTGGTTTACCCATATTATCCACTTAAGTGATTTTTTGTTCTATGTGCATAAAATTTTATTGATTACATATTTAATCAATATGAAGTGAACAATTTAGGCTAAAATCTTTTTACGTGAGGTTGTTAATGTGTTCAAATTGTGTAGATTTAAAAAAAAAAATTGTTCATTTGGCAACATACTGAATCCTCAATGGTGGACATAGTGTAAGTTACAGCCATATTTAAAAATTTTATAAATTTTTACTTGTCCATCTCTATGAACAATATACATGATTTATTAAATGATATCATATATGTTAGTAGCATTAAATATTATAGCAAACTAAATACATGGTGGCTTCCACTAACTCTTGGGCTAACAAAAAAAATCGTTACGTAGAAATTGGTGCCCTAAAAGTTTCGAGGTAGCAAATGAAACCAATTTTAAATGATTATTAACTAATGTGAGTATTGATAGTTTTGGACCAAATAAACACGTATGGTATATACTAGATCCCAACCACAAGGTTAGTCAGAGTGCTTGGACATGTGTATTCCACCAGTTCTGGGGTTTGGTTGTTAAGGCCTACCTACCTGGTGAAAAGCCATTACTTTCTTGCTTCCCAATGATTGTAGAGTTCATTGAATACCTTAGTTCTTAGCATGAGTTTGCTAAGTGGCTTCGGGGGGTTTTTGAGTTATAAAAAAAGTATAGAAGTATACGTTTGAGCCTACTAATTGGGAAGCTTCGATAACCTAGGAGCTATACTCTTTTAATTTTTAATTTTCTTGTGATAAGAAACAAAAAGCACAGGAGCTTTACTTGTTTATAGTTTGAGGGTTGAGTATAGTTTTTTTATAGATTTTGGATTCTTACTCAAGTGCTTACAGCAACTTTTCTTTTATGGATAGCTTGTCCATTCTTTTTTATATTCTTTTTAATTTAATATATTTTCCATGGTTCCTCCCAAGGAAAAAAAAAGAATAAGAAGAAAAAAAAAAAAGAAAAAAAATGTATGTCTTGAATCAAATTCAACCTATCCACACTAACACACATTATACGTGCTTGGAACTTCTGTGCTATGGCAATGTTGCACCACTAAAACATTTAAATGTGCAAGAACTGTTTTATGTTTTGCTAGGGTATTATTTCATGGCATAATTGCATCAATCCTGATTCTATGGCTGGGTACTTTTATATCCTTGGGTTAAGACATCACTTTGATCGTCTATTACTTTATTTATTTATTTTTTAATTCAGTCATAAGTTTGAGTTTTGTATTTTAAGCTGAAGTGATGATGAATGAAACAAACTGGAAAACAACACCCTTCAGCCCATGGCAACTGAACATGAGGAAATGAATGAATGCTTGATGAATTTCTTGCACCATGATTTATTAATTAATTATTTTATTTTTTAATCTTTACATACTACTAGCATTTTCTTAGATGTTGCTTTATTCTCCATAAAATTTCCTTCGTATTAAATAAACTTGGTGTAAGCATGATAATTTAACTGTCACTTATATTTACAAAACCTTTTCAGAAAGTAAAATGTTGTCTTTTACTACTGGAATATCACCTTTTTTTTCTTTTAAGTTTTTCAATTCTTTCAATGAACCTGAATGCTTTTGCAAAATACTGTCAGCCTGATTGTATGTTACTTTTAATTTCCCAAGCTCCTGGTTTACAAACAGAGTAAAATTAGAAGTTTAAGGAACTCATTACCTTACGTAGATGCCCTCTTTGTGAAATTTTACATTGTCTCTTAAGGCATTCTTAATTCTATATATGCTTGAACTAAATTTTGGGACATTAATATCTACTGTTTTATTTGCACTTGAGTTTGTATCTAAGTGGTATCAAAGCTTCAGCTTTAAGGTTGTATCGTGTTAAATTTAGTGGAGAAGACCTTTTTCTTGAAATATATAAAATTCATGACTATATTTTTGATGTGCAGGGACATATGGTTGGTTGTTGTGTATCAATATGAATAATTTTAAATATGATAGTAATTTGATGGACCAGTATGAGCTTAGGGAAAATCTTTTGATTTTGATTCTTAGGAAAGAGTTATTGACCCTTCAACAAAGCTGGCTCACTTCGCAACCCGACCCAATGTTCCTCCGTATGCGCCACCAAGGATCCCTTCAAACTATGATGATGGCATTTCGTACCTAGGTCAGCTTTCATAAATATTTGCATATCTTCTTCTTAGCTCTCAATTATTCAATAGCATGGAAACACTATTCTCTTTTCTTATGTGTGTCTTTCATCTTGTTTATATTACCTTTTCTGCTCTCTTTTTGGCTAAATGTTTTATTGTAGTATTAGTTACTGGTTTGCTCCAATATCATCAATAGATTTAGATTTAGAAGTTCCATTAGCATTAGATGAATCAAGAACTCAATGTTTAGGCTGTGAAAGGGAAGCGTGCAGTATTCATTATAAATCATGCTGTCACTTATTGGTGAACCTTATATACATATTTTTCTTATAACATTTTTCAAAATGAAACTAACATAAGCAATATATTTGTTTGATAGATATTTGTAATTATTAGCCAAATGATTTGCTATCCTGTGATATCTATGTGATTTTATTAGGTTGAATTTCCATATTGGACGATTCGACGGAACTTGAAGATGTTGTGTACATTTATATGGTTTAAGAATAAAGAAGATCCACCCAAGGTTCAATAAATTTTGTCTGAATTGAGAAATTTTTGAAAGCTAACTAGATTGGTTTTGCTAAATCTATGCTTGAAGGTGCCTTTGTTTTGCTCCATTGTGTTTTGGATTGGGAAGAGATAAATAATCTACTATTGCATTGAGAATACGGCCTTGAAGTTTTGGGCAGTTAACAAGGTGGAAATGTCCACCTATTCATTTTCTAGAAGTTAGCTTTAGCACCTTGCTTTAGGTGTTTTGATAGGTATCACACAAGGCTTCTCTTGGTAGGAAAGGGCAAATAAAGGAATTATTTATTCTGATTTATTGTAAAGTGTTTTTCAGAATTAGACTTTAATGTTAATGAATTTGTTTCAAATAATAGAAGAAAAAGAGAGGGGTCAGTGGGAGTGGTGGTAGGGGTGGATGACGACACATAAGAGTTAAGAATTACTTAACTGACTGTATAGTCAGTGGTGCCAGAGGCTGATTAATTTTACTGATAAAAGAAAACAAAACTTCTTAAGTGTTTATTACTATAATTAGAAAGTGTAAAGTAAAGAGTGTATTGTTACTAGTTCTTAACATTTCATGCTACTTTTGTGATATATGATCTTTTGGATTACCACAAATGAAACATTGATTTTTTCTATGAAATATAAATCTTTTCGAAATAGACCCTATGCCATGGTTTGAGTGTCACACTGAAAATGTGCATCTTGGTATTTGCAGCTGTTGGTGGTGCCATAGGAGAGATTCTGGATCAGAATGCAAAGACCTTCAGACAAATTTCTACAAACCTTTCAGCTTTGCAGGTGAAGAACTTACTTTGAAATATATTGTTTTCACTTTGGCCATAATGTAGCTTGAAAGCATGTGTGCATAAACAGATTTCACTTGACTGTTTTTGTATTCATAATGAATTTCAACTCCTATCTGTAATATGTTGATCATATTTTATCTACTTCTATGAAAAGTAATGTAGATTTGTCTTATAGGATTCCCGATTCGAGATATCTTAAAAATCTATCTGTACATATTTCAACTTCAAATTCACTTTTTGTTCATTGCTATTTTAGTATTGTTCACATTTTCTCTCTCTTAGATTAAATTTCAAATGATTCATTGACTTAGTATTAACTGTAGTTTTTTTTTTTTTTTTTTTTTTTAAAAATTAGAGAATTGTNAAATGATTCATTGACTTAGTATTAACTGTAGTTTTTTTTTTTTTTTTTTTTTTTAAACATTAGAGAATTGTCAGAGAGTGTTCTTCTTTTTTCACTTCATGCATCCTTTGTTTTGTCTAACCAAGCTTGCCTTCTTATTTCTTCTCTTTTCAGATACAGAAGAATATAAGTCTCTTCCACCAAACTCGTGGTAACTTGTACAAGCTAATGAATGAGTATGTTCACATTGTGCTAGTGTTAATTTACCATAATTCTTTATTATCGCTTAATGTGATATTTTCCCAAGCTCTTATGGTAAGTGTGAGTGTAGAAGAAAGAGTGTGTCTGTCCTCATGGACATGAGCATTTCAATTCTAAATGTTCTTGCTCCGCGCATCCCTTATCTGTCTCCACCCTTTGTACTTGCTGGTTTATATGGGTATTATTGTTACTAAAAGAATAAGTGAAGATCCTAATAATCAACATATATTAAAATACAAAATTCTTTTTAGTGCTTTTGGAGACTAAACCCATATTAGAAAATAACTTAAATACTATAGTTGACCCTTACCTATTAGCTTAAACTTTTAGGAGGAGTGATTCTCAGAATGGTATTAGAGTTAAAATGACCTAGCAGTCTAACATTTCAATTACCCTATAATGTTTATTAAATATTTGGGTCATGTACAAGTACATATAAGCTTTTTTAACTTGAAACCATTACATGTAAGGGAAGTATTAAATGGCTTAAATACTATAGTTAACCGTTACCTATCAACTTAAACTTTTAAATCAAGTGGCCCCTTAGTAGTTACCAACTGGTCTTGTATATACCTTTGTTCTTCAGTTGGCGACATTATTTAATTAGATGACAATTAGCAAGGGCATTTCACTAGTTTTGCGTAAATTTAATGGGTTTTTTATAGTGACATTTGTGAATCATCATGTCTCTTATTCATCTTGATAAATTTTGTCTCTTATTGTATATTTACTATCATTTAACATTTTGATTTTATCTGATTGAAGACAAGAACATGCTCAAGTAGAACTTCTTGCATTCTGGATGACCTCTCTGTACTTAAACTGTTTAAAAAAAAAAAAGAAGAAAGATAAAACACCATCATAAGTAATGCTCCGTATACTTAACTCTGCCTCTGATAGTTATGCTCCACTTGATCACCAACAAAAAAATTGGAAATTAAACTTTTCAAGTTTAGATGGAAGACAACTTCTTATTCATCATGAGAAAGTATTAGGTCCTGTTTGGAAGCATTAAATTGGCCAGTAGAATTGAAACCAGAAGTCGTATTCCTACAAAATTGTTGACATCTCAATTTAACTCAAGTCTAATTTCAGAGCTCTTATTCTCTGCTACTAAACACCACATTAGTGTTTGAAAGGCCGAAATTATATTCCCTTTTGTTTGGTGTTGTCTTGACATTAGTGCTACCTCAGCTTGTAGCAGACTCCTAGATATTGTATGCATCAAACCTTAGAACCATGGCCTAATGATGTAACTTTAACTAAGTATTGAACTGCAAAAAGTTAGAATTTTCTTTCTTGAAAGCAGAAAGTAGCAGTGTCAAGTTCTAGCCAACTTTTCGGAATATATTACATGGAGGGTCAGAAACTGTTGCTATTTTTATTCTTATTTTACATTATCAATGCTAGAGCCTTATTTTTGTGAAGAATTAAGATGGTTGTCTTTCATTTGTCTTTTACTATTTCCATCTACAACTTCACTCATCTGTATCTTCATAATATTCATTTGCCAGGTTGAATGACATGCCAGATACAATGAGGCAGATGCCACCTCTTCCTGTGAAGGTGAATGAACGGCTTGCTAACACCATCCTTCCCCCACCAAACATTGGATAGCAATCGTGATTCTTCCTCGTCATCACTTCAATTAGGCACGATCAGCTTCCGATATGATCCTCCTGTCTTGGATTCCCCCCATGGAGGAAGTGATTACTGGCAAATTGCAATCTAGTTGACCCTTCATTTCTCCCATTTGAACTCAACTTTTCTCTAGTCCATATAGTTAAATTTTCTGAAATAGTTTGTGCAGTAGGGGGTGGTGAATCAGATTTTGTGTAGAGAATAGGAAATAAATAGCAATTATTAATGCTTAGTGTTATTATTTTTTGGTGTGAAATGTGACTTATGCTTAGTCTTATTAATTTTTGTTTGTTTTTTGTTTTCTATTTTTCCTATCCGATTTAGAAGATATCAAAATTTTTCTTAAATTTGGAAGATTAAGTTTAGGATGGAAAAAGAGAAGAAAAAAAAAAAAAAGAGAGAGAGGAAAAAGGCATGGACAAGGAGTAGAGTGAGTGATGAGGTTTTGTTAAAAACAAAATGATATTTCTATTTTAATTGAAATAAATGAGTAAAACATTTGTTCTGATGTAGAAGGTTCAAGTTGATTTTTTTCTAATCAAATAATCATCATTAAGTTGGAAAAATAAGCTAAGAAGACATTATAATAATTTGTAATGTATGTTTACTAGAAAGCAGAACCAAGTTTGTAAACTAGTGTTTTAAACAACAAACTCATGACTTAAACTGGCAAATCTTAGATTATGTTTATAATTTTTTTTTTAATTCTAACAAAATTATTGACATTGTTTTTTTGGTTGACATCAGTGAATTTCAAATTGTCTAACTATGATGTGAGGAAGATCAAAGTCGATATAGAATAACTTTATGCAAACAAGCTAATATGATATTATTGTCGTGTGATTTTTATATCATATAATCTAGGAGAATTCTAAAAAAATAACCTTTTTGAAATAAAATTTTAGATAATCTTATTTTAAAAAAAATTATGTCATAATCTTCCGTTTGGTAGCTCTACAGCTCAAAAGTTGTTGAGTTGCCGAATACAAGTTCCCAAATTATTGGATTATATTGTCAGACTGTTGAGTATAGGACTATGACTTGAAAATTTATTATAGGGAGAATATTTTTAAAAATAAGGTTATTCTAGTAATTTTTAATTAATTAATTTAATTTTTATTCATCAATTCACCTTATATTTACATTAATGGGAGACAAATTTGACTTTATCGTATTCTTAGAAAGGTACTATGTTATGTTTACTAAGATTTTTCAATAAATTGAGGGATTTTTGTCTAAAAAATTGAAGATTTTATTTTATTTTTCTTAGAAAAGTAAGGAAAAGGGGTGTTTGTGATGCTTTCCAAAAGTACTCGATCTAACTGAACTTTTTGAAAAGTTGGGATGTCTCGAAGATTTTCCTCAAAAGAAGTGTCTTATTCCAAGCCAACGAACAACAGAAAGATTAGAAGAATTGACATGTGATAACACATTTCATGTGCCATGATGTCACCGCAAAGGGATGCTATGCTAGCAGCCGTTTGATTTGAATAATATGATTGCGACTGTGAATAATAAATTAAGTTGGTTGGTTATGAATCTTAATTCTTTTTTTGCCACAAAAATCTAGTCTCGTGTGCGTATTTTGCCTTTTAATTGGAAATGTAAGGTTACTTGTGCAAGAATTACACTTCAATTTGAAGAGTAATAGCCGACGTGCCACTTTACCATTTTAACCCTTGGTCAAGTTGGAGGCTACTTCATTGATAAGAAAACAAAATGCGGAAAGCCAATTTTCATGCATCCACTTTTGCTTTTTTCTAATTTTTGACTTGCTTGAGCTTTGGACAAAGTACAACTAAGTTTAAAGGTTTTTTATACTTACACTTTGAATCCTATATTTAATACACGTAGGTAGGGCGGGAAACTTATATCCGATCCGACCTGACTCGACCCAATCGGGTTAGTTATTGGATGAAAACCGAAGTCAGTTTGGGATGGAGTAACTCGACGAGTGTCATGTTGAGAATAGATTACGTTAAACCAACCTGACTCGATCATTTTGGGTTGAGACTAATTCCTTCATCAACGTAACCTGATCTTGGATTAAATTTTTAAACCCGATCATCTATCAGTCGAAGTCAAGTTGGGTTACACCTACACGTAGGTTAGTTTTAGGGATGTTAATGTTAATTTTTTTTTGTTAAAATATAGAGATCACAATGTTAGTTTTAGAAATCTTTTGTCCTAAGTTAAGTTAAAAATACATTTATCATGTTAAAAAATATCCCAATAAAAAATAGGCTATTTACTTATTGCCAGGGACGGAGCTTAGAAGGGACTGAGGGGGGCCATGGCCCCCCCAAAGAAAAAAAATCTATATATTTAAAGGGAAAAAATTAAAATTTTTATCTTGGCCCCCCCTAAAATTTGAATTTTTTTCCTTTGGCCCCCCCTAAAAATTCTTCCAAG
>JANKKB010002204.1:0-14996 GCA_026225775.1 Bursera palmeri
GGATACGATACTTGGACTTACCGAGGACTATAATTAAGACTACCTACACTTGGGTAACACTTTCTAAGATGTAGCACTTGTCAAGCCTAATAATTATTACACTGGTGATGTAGACTTAAAGGAACACAACTAGGATCAAATGTGTAATTAAACAATGCCTTTGTTTACTGACCACTCGTCCAAAGTAAAACAACTTGAATTTTGTTGAGTTTGCATTGAGTTTAGAGCTTCCCTTTTGGAAACAAAGACATTGGAAAAGTTAAATTTTCCTTGTCCTTTGTGAATGAAAGAAGCCAAGAACAGGTAGGTAAAAGGCATAAAATGAAAAGTATATAATCAAGCTGGGTGATCATGCATAATCAAGTTGTTATGCAAAAAATGTGTTTATGGTACTACTATAAGAACTTCTACCCAAGGATTCTTTTCTTCTTTTTCAATTTATTCACCTTTCAGGGGACATCAGATGTATACAAAGCTCATATGCAAAGTTTTAGGAAAACACATATTCTTGAAGGAAAATAAATACCAGGGATATTATAATTTGAGGATGAACATTGCACAAATGCAAAGCAACATCTATGTTGCTTGATAAATATCTGTCAACCGTTAAATGCTATTGAATTAAAAGCATATCCAACATTAAACTAGATATGCATAAGCGTAGACACTCGACTTCCACTTTTCCTTTCAGTCCTTATTTCCCTTTTTTTATAGAAAAGAAACAATAAATGAGAAACCACCAATAAGTAGACAGTGCACTAATAAATGCCCATACTCAACTTATAGTTACAGAGAATAGGCATTCCACCTAATTGATTTAGAATTGAGCCGAAGTTCAGCTATTTCCTAAGCAGCATGCATCACCTACCTATAGTAGTAATAACTTTTCAACTTTTGTTAGTTAGTGAGTTCATATTCAACCTTTGGCTGCTATAATATCATATGAAAAGTAGAGGAAATGAAAATGAATGAGAGATTATNCTATATGACTCTTCTTACTTATATCTATCACAGGATTAAAACGAAGCTAAGCTTTTCTCACTTAAACTAAAGCCACCCTTGAAAAGCAATTTTTTTTTTTTTTTTTTTTTTACAAAAACTTAAAAATCCTCTCCTTCATACATCTTTATCCAAACTAAAATATGCNTAAACTAAAGCCACCCTTGAAAATCAATTTTTTTTTTTTTTTTTTTTTTACAAAAACTTAAAAATCCTCTCCTTCATACATCTTTATCCAAACTAAAATATGCAAAATATTAACAACCTTATTCAAAAGCACCAAAGCTATGGAAACTATCATGTTAGCATACACTAATTTTCCAACATCCATAAAGAAACTTACTCAAAATAGGCCTAAAGCAATTGTTCCACACGGACAAGAATAATAAATAGACAGATAACCAAAATCACAACTGTGTTGTTAGTTTATAGGTTGTCAAATATTATGCTCACAAATTATTTTCTTAACTACATATACTAATTCCTTAGTTTATGTAAATAACAGGCTATTTCATCCTGCCACAATTTTTCTAACCCATAACTTAGGATTGAAATCAAAGGCCTTGCACTAAATAGTGAGAGACAGATTGCAAAATCGGAACTCAAGAATCAACGACTGAAACCTTAAAACCCAAAAAAAAATCAAGTAAAAATAAACACAAAATCTGAAGTTAAACGAGTGTTCAAGTTGAATAAAGGGTTGTACCTGAAACAACCTGGATGGTCCGCAATCTTAAAGCTTTTTACGCGAAGGGATGTTGAGGATTGAGATGTTGTTAAACGGATAGCACAATTTGATATCAAAATCAACAATCAAGAAATCAAACCTCAAAACCCATAAAAAATACACTCAAAGTTAACAAAAACTCAATAAATGGACGAGTCTTCAAGCTGAACAAAGGGATTTACCTAAAATTTTTTGGATGGTCCACAATCTTCTGGCTTGTGTGCGAATGGATGTCGAGGATGAAGATGTTGTTGAATGGATAGCACAATCTGATATCAAAATCAACAATCAAGAAATCAATCCTCAAAACCCATAAAAAATACACTCAAAGTTAACACAAACTCAGCAAATAGACGAGTGTTCAAGCTGAACAAAGGGATTTACCTAAAATATTTTGGATGGTCTACAATCTTCGCGCTTCTGCGCGAATGGATGTCGAGGATGAAGATGCTGTTGGACAGATAGAAATAGAGATTGAATAAGAACCTATTCTCTCAAACCTTCTTCGCAACGAAACTGGAGAATCACGATTYTGAAATACTTGAAGGCTCTGTCAACAATGATAAAGAAAGTCTTCAAACAGCTTTTGAGAGACTCCAAAGCCGCAGCTTGCTTCTGGCTACTCTTGACTCAATTTGGCTAGGTCAAAGAGGCAGAAATAGAGATAGAAAGGGGAGGACAGAATAGAAGTCTAAGTGAGAGATGAGTTCGATCTGGCAGTATGTGTGTGAGTGTTTAGCCTTAGGTTTTTATTTTTTTATTTCTTTTTTATTTTCTACAGCGTTTACAAAACGCTGCATAATGTCAGTTTCAATTTACTCAAAGCGTTCAACGTTGTAGGAAGTTTTTCAGTGTTGAAATTATATTTTTTAACAGCGTTTTTTAAAAAAACGCTGTAAATCAGTGCTGTAAAAAATAACTTTTCTTGTAGTGCGCGACGAATCTTAAAAGACAAATACTACTGCATGCAGCTGTGGTACAAATGAACTTTGAAAATTATTTAATGAGATATGGACCCATCATTTCAAATAAGACACAGAAAAATCCAAGTCTATTGATGAGAGATGGAAACAAGAAAATCTATCGTTTTAATCGTTTTTGTTTGTTGGCATAAGATATAACAATCTGAGATTTGAGGTAGGGAAAGCATGCATATAGCAGTGTTTTCACCAGCCTAGAGAGTCCTACGAGAAAGCTCTTGCTTTCTAACTATACATGAGCAGGAGTTTCCATTCAATTTTTCTAGTTGCTAATAAGTTAATAATCGTGTTATATGCAAGAATTTCAATCTTAATTAATAGTTGAAAGCTAAACAGTCGATCCAAAAGGTGCGTAAAAGGGAAGGGGGCCTTTCAAGACTAAAGAAACTTAAGATTATAAAATGTTATTGTTGTTAAAAACTTGTTAAATATAACAATAATGTTATAGGTAGAGTTAGCAAAAGGTTAGGCAGACTGGGCCAGACTTATTTTGGGCAGGTTTGTTAGGCCTATGGACCAGGCTAAAACAGTATTGGGCCAAGTCAAACCTTAAAAAAATATCATAAGGCCTAAGCTGGCCTTGGGCCTGGTACTATTTGGACCAGGCCGGTCCAGTCCAGGCCTTAAACACTTTTTTTTGTGAAATATAAATTAATTTTAACAATATTTTTAATTTATAAAAATTATTAATTCATAATTTAATTTTTTTAAAATATATATATTTAATATGTACTATATTAAAAAAATTAAAAAAATTGGATGCCTGCTACAATGCAGGTTAGGCCGGTTTGTAGGCCTGAAACCTTAGCGTGGGTCTGACCTATCTTAGGCCCAGGCTCTGGCCCAACCTGTACCGTAGCTATCTGGCTAAGCAAAAAATTGGGTCGAGTCCAGTCTTTTGCACTCTTTATACATGGGTATACATACAGCCACTGGTTGTTACTAGCTACATGCCATGATAGCTTAAAATAAATATGGAAAAATTAAATTAGAAAAAGGAAAGGAAAAACCTCAGTACGTTCATAGGTTTAATGCGGTTTCATACAAGTCTAATTACAGAATCTTGATAATATTCTCTCACAAATTACTAGTTACATGTGACCTAAAACTCCAACAATGTAAACAGCCTAATAAAATATAAAAGTTAGAAAAAAGAAAAAAAAAATTCAGCCACTGACACTCGAAGTCCACGTTTTGATGCGCGCCTTTCCTCCACGGGAACATGCATCAAAATGTGGACTTTGAATTAAACACACCATTAACAAAGCATTAATAAGAATTTAAGTGGCCGAGAAAGATATGAAAATATATTCAAAGAATCCAACGTTAGCTAGCTAGCTAGTCGAACAAATTCATCAATGCATTGTGTTTTCTACAAGGTTCTGGTAACATCACTTTTTGATTGTCTCTGTCAGTAATGACCGGCGCTCCAGCTTCAACATTATTGCCTAAGGTTACCCCTTGCTTTTGGATGTACTCCCATTTGTCTTGGAAGAGGTAAAAGAAAGCCAAGAAAGAGATCTCAGCTGTGAAAAGTACGGTCCAAATTGTAGAGCTTCTTCTTGTTCTATCATGATAGGCTCTTAAGCCCGTATATATGTTAATGATTCCCACAAGAGAAATTGCTGTTCCGAGTAACCAGTGCACAAAGTACCATGTACTTCTTCTTTTATTTCCTCTGCAGAGAAGAGAAGATGTTATATATGTTAACTGTGAATGGATGAGATGACAAAGATTTGACATTCGTAATCATCAGCTAAGATTACCTAGGAGGCTTGAAAATTCCAATCAAGGCTTGCGCCCACATGGCAACGTAGACTGCTAGACCTAACCGTTGATGGTTGTTGTTGAAAGAATTCTCGAAGTTCTTGATGGAAATGACTCCTCCAATTGCTGCTAGAAGCACTGAAAGTATCTGCTTGATGAACAAAATTAAATTTAGCATCAACGGTGAAATAAGAAAAATTAAATGGGTAAAGATCAAGAGCCAAGACGACAAATACGAAGATTATCCCATTTATAATCTATAAAAATATGTTATTGAACTGGTATTTGATAGTTTAAATTTTTTGATCAAGTATTAACTCACCATTGTATTGAAGTAGAAATCCTAAGTTTTAAATTTGCATCAACTGATAAAACGTAAAAACTGTAAGCTTATAACATTATGTTGTTTGAACTCTGTATTTTTATCTCTACTTCTTTTGATTAAAGTAATTTGCTTAGTACTACTTAGCATTTAAATCAAAACAAATTGATGTGGAGGTTCACAGCTATTTCAATTATTAAACAGACAAGTGAAGATTTAGAAACCCCTGTTCTGCATATGATAGCTAGAATAAAGCTACATGATCACTTCCTTTCTTGTTATTTAAGTATGGTTTAATAATAATAAATAGGCTATAAAACAATTAAAGGCTAATTGAAAAAAGAAATATAATAGGAAGTTATGGACANACATCATTAAAGTTAAAGTGGCTGTAATGATGACGATGCACTAAACATCCATATCAATAAGATTGATTATGATACATCTTGTGACTCGAAAAGCAGGGTTCTCCTTCCTGTAAAACTTAGTTTCCTAGCTAATAACCTTTCTTTTAGATCATTCTAGTTAACTTACAGAAGAAGAACAAAAGGAGAATACCTGCAAAATGATATGGAGATAGAGAAAAACTTTAGCCTTTCCCCCACTTTCCTCTCTATTGGACATTCTTATAGTTAGTATCCCAAGAGGCATTAAGAATCCCATAGAAACCCATAAGAGAAGACCATGAATTGTNAATACTAGATGTCATCTGTGGACTTAGCTGCTGCAATTGAGGGGAAATAGAAGATTATTGAACCCTTACATGTAGGAAAAAATGGAGAATGAGGAGTAAATTAAAAGAAAAAAAAATGTTAAACAGCGGAAAGAGAGAGTTGTTAAAATTAACTGTTTTAAAAGGAAACTTCATATATACATATTTGAAAGCATGCAGTATTTGAAGAAAATTCGGTTACCTTGTGTATGTTTTGTTTAATGCTGTTGTGATTGCTAGATTGGCTGAAGTCTTCATGAGATGAGCATCCAACAAATGGTAGAAGAATGACATAATATGCAGGGATAGTGAGAGATGCCCAAAAACCAAAAATTTGCATTCTTCAAACTCCAAGCAAAGCGGAGAAATAACAACACCAAACGTGCTATGTATCTGAATTCTCTCTCACACACACAGACAAAGACAATTCAGGATCAGGTGGTAAGAAAAACCTATTTGAATACAATCAACTTTATTAGATGGCAATGAACACATTTGAGCTATATAAGTTGAGCAAAGAGTTCTTTATTCTAACTACCCATAAAATGCATCTTCTTTTTGCATAAAGAAGCCAATGTGCCATCATTTCTGAATAAAAAAAGAAAAAAGCTACAAACTATAATAAAATGTTAATTCTTTTTTTTTCTTTTTTCTAAGATAATAATAATCCTCTCCGAGTTGTAGCTTTGTAGGTATGGAAATTTCATGGTCGTTGTAGTGTAGTCTTGCTGAAGAGAATGGACTAGAAAAGGAATAAAGTGGGAAGTCATGAATAGTGAATCCCCATTTTCAACGATGTGGGGTTGACATTGCTATGCTTTTCGGTTTCATAAAAGGGAATATGAGATGGCAAATCTTAATGAAGTCAAAGTTTCAATGAATTAGAAGTTGAGAAGGATAGTTGGTGGCTACACAGTAGAAACAAGAACACAAGCCTTGAAAAATAATAACTTAGTTGTATAGCAACACATTTAATAGACATAATATATTCATGGTGCAATATATTGACAAAGTAAAAAAAAGAGGACATATCTCCATAAAAATCGCTTCATTGATCGGAAGAAGTTGATATGAATAAGCGATATTCAACAAGACAATAAGGAAAACGTAGGCAAATAATCTTTGAAAACTGATCAGGGAATGGCATGAGCATCACCAGACACCGATAATAAGCCCAAGATCAGACGAAAATAATTTAAAGTAGTGATCATGAGCTAACTTGGCTTTTTGAAAGAATTGAAGATACTCCACAAAGCTAGCTAGATTTTCTGTTTTGCTTTCAATTCTTCCCATCAAGACATAATGCAATTGATGAGTGTGGAGACTTGACAGAAAGTCGGCAATTAATCCCATGGGAATTCACTGTTTTATAACTTTAAAGTGAAGCTTTTGGGCCTCCTTAGTATATTCTATAGCAAACATATTTTTAGCAAGATTAACATATATCGTATTGCAGCTAAAAGAGAGAACCACAGTGTATCATTCCTAAGTTTTCTATTTACCACCAAACAAATTAACATTCTGGTAATGAGTAATGAGAACACTTTCATGACCAAATACTTGAGCCATGTCTGGTCAAGTTCATATACAGATCGGCACCATGAATATTAAAAGCAAATGTATGGTATACGATTAGTGGGCTTGGACAACATGCATGCACACAATTTTGATATGCCGGAGAAATCAGACAAATGGTGATCGATTTGGTCCCATAAGCAATTGATTACAGCACATGATGTTCTTCATATTCATGATAGAGACACAGAGACTGATAAAGGTAAATTTCCACATCCCTCATCTCCTAGTTCAATTCCATGACTATGCTTTAGTATATGATTATACATACATATTATTTCAAAGCAGAACTCAGAATTAATTAACCAGATAATCAAAATCTCTCACATTTTCCAGACTCTACCCTATCAAATACAGCCTTTTTGCCTCTTTTCTTCAAAACTGAAGAGTAAATTAAACCCACTTTTAGGACTTCAAAATTAAATTTGCCAATATTGTGCACAAAAGTAAGCATACACTATTATCATGTTGCAAGGAGATTCTGGTTAAGAAGTCCTCGAAGAGTCGATAAAATGGATAATTACAAAGGTTTAAAACGTCATAGTAATAATTACCCTGGCATTATGTTCAATAAGAAATTTTTGAAGAGGACCAAAAGTTATCATCAAAGATATGGTAGGCAGTCGATATCAATCTGATTGAATCTAGTAATTAAAGTGAACAAAAGATTTATGGTCTCTAGAAAGTATTCAAGTGTTGAACCAGGTAGAACGAGGGTGGTGGGTGAAAAGTTAGCATATTTGAGAAAATGGAATGCTATACAAATCACATGCACATAATAATCATTCATTTCCAGTGTTGAAAATTGCTTTTGCTTTTGCTTTTGTTTCCTTCAAAAGTGTTAAGCAATAATATTAAAGCAATGAAGCAATGGTGTATTACATGTAGATGCTATCCGCAAAGCAAAATTGATTCTACTTAATCTATTCTGCAATAAATGGTGTGTTGAAATTGGAAAATGATCAGTATTTTTACTTTTATAAACAAAAAGGCGGTGTTAATGTGCGCAAAAAGATTTTACTCTAAATTAACTTTCTTTCAAATAATTTACTTTATTATTAAACAAAAAGTAAAAGATTGGATAGCAATGGATAAGATTCAAATTTAGTCTCCCAAAGCGCACCCCACATGGACATACAATACATCATGGATAACATTTTAACAGCGACTAACTAATAAACAAATCTTGATTAAGTAAATGTAGAATGCACATCGTCTGCCTATAGTAAAAAGAAAACCAGAAGTCATGAATGGAAGCCTCCGTAAACAAAAGTGAAGTGAAAACATAAAACACTATTTCTTTAACGTCTTCACCCTCAGCCATATCATCGAGAACCATGAAGTTGGGGCGCGAAACTGCCGCCAAGGATAGGCTTGCTGTAAATAATAGGCTGGCCTTTTTTCAGTAATTTGAACCTTGCAACGGACGATGTTAATTTCACACTAATCCTCCATACTAGCTGGCCCACTCAGCGACAAATTCATAGTGCAAAAGATTTTAGAGACATGCTCCACAACGCCACGCCTCATTTACATTTAGTTAATAGATAATTAAATGACAGAATATCAGCTACAATTTTTGGAAGCTTATATAAATAACAAAACTGAAAGTAGTATGTATTCATTGGGACGCAACCTTGAGTAAAAACAATTGGCTTAAAGATCTACCGGCGAAGAGATGAACCATGGATCAAATGCTGCCACATACCGAGCAACAAGAACATAGAAACATACACTAGTTCAGAATTTGACACAGATAAATCTAACAGACTCTAAACAGGCTGGGTTTCTCCCGTCTGTCTTGATAAATTTCATCCAAGACAAAGAACAAAACGCATGCCTCGATCAGAAAATAAATGCAACAAACATAATTCCATTAGGATCTACTTCAATACCAAATAAGTGATGACAAATCCCATAGCAACATTACGCAAAACATGAATATTTGAAATACCAAAATAACAGGTCCGATTAGTCTTGTAACCTAAAATTCTCAAGAAAGATAAGTATCCAGTGAACAAAAACAGCTGATAAGGTCACTACCAAAAAAATCCTCACAAATAAACCCCTCTTACTCTCTTCTCAAGTCTCAGGTATCAAATGGTTGAGGTTTACATAAACAAGTTGGGCCTTGATGCTTTGTATGTAGTCTTCAGCTTCCTGGTTGGTGGCCTAACCTTCCTGAACACCAGGGGGAACTTGATTTTGGAGTTATGGAATTGCTTGGTGCTCTCCCTCTTGCAGAGCTTGGCAGGTATTGTGGCAGTCTTGATAATTTGGATGCAAGGAGACCTGACCCTGTGGCGTGAAGCCATTTCAGTGTACATCTGTTCCACAGCCCCATTCAGAGTAGTGTCACGGTATTCCTTGTACATGTTGTGATAACCAGTTCGGCTTTGATAACGCAACCAAATACCATAGTTCTTGATCTTCGTTGGGTTTTTCTCGAAAATCTGCATGTAATTCAACAATACTTTTAAAGCCCTAATAGGGCAACATTTAACAATAGTCAAAAGATTAGTAAAATCATGTACTTGAAAAATTATCAAGCCCAAGTGAACAACCGAAAGATGAGAGCTTTCAGCTCCAAACAGGAGGAACAAAAAACTAAAGAATATATTATAGAAGTAAATCTTAAAAAATAGATGTTGTCTCTCCGAAGTTACAAAACATGACATATCCCAGAAATGTGCCACTGACCAAATATAGGAAAGCGTTATGCAGGTGATGATATGGCATAGCATTAGGGAAATCAAATTGGAACACATTGGATTTGCTGTTCAAGATAACACCTAATCATTGGACTGGCTACCGTTAAATTAAACATCAGCAATTGCTATCTTTTGCTTTTCCCACATTTTTACAGTAAATGACTGAAACAAGCACTGATATAGATATAGGTTCTTAAATTAATTATTCGAAATCATTATCCAATGGATTCAACCATCAAAATATGCTGTAAAGATTATTTAAAAGAGGCGATTTTCCAAACTTTGTCACCAATATCCACAGATACCATGTGAAATGCAAAACCCTTGCTATATATCAGACAAAATTGTTAAACATAACCAAAAAAAAAAACCTCATGTATCACATATGAAATTCAGAGCACAGACCCTATTAAATGATCGGTTCATAGTAATTAACAAAACAATAAACAAATAAAAAGATCAAGCGCTCTTGATCAAAAGAACCATGCATACACATGTTCCTAACCTAGATTTAATTATACCACAGACATAATTACAACAATAAATATACCTCATTAATAGCAAGCACTTGGCCGTTGCTCTTCTTGACCTTCTTCAACTTCCTCAAGAAGTACCTGATACAAACCAAAGATCACAAACATTACAAACTAAACAACAAAATTCAAGTTCAACCATATATTAATAAGTAACACAAAGACAAAATAATATCAATCAAAACACTCACCAGAACTTGGACTTGGCACGAACCTCGTTCGTGGCCCACAACTTCATCCGGTAAATCTTTGGATGCTCATCGGTTTCTGATGGAAGAGCTCTCCCAACCACCTGGTACTGGTGAAACTACACAAACCCAAACAGAGAAAGAAACCCATTTACTAAAAACCTCAAAACCCTAATCCATCATTTGGTTGCTAGAAAAACTAACAAGATTATAAATACAGTAATGAAATATCAAACTGCACATAAGTATACTATTCCCTGTTTTGTTTCTTAAAGAGCTTATATTGGCTGACTAGCAAGCCATTTCACGTTGAATACCCAAAAGATGAAGAAAATTTATCTCAGCAATGAAACAACAAAACAGAATCGGAACAGATACTTGAGAACATACACGTAAACTCAAACAAACAAATCTAGTAGCATGTTATGAGAAGATCAAGGAACGGAGAGGTATTAACTTACCCTGAAGGTAACCATTTCGAGGAAAGAGGAGATGTGAAGAACTACGCAGCCACGCTCTTCTCTCTGTTACAATTTACTAAGGAAGATAAGACTAGGGTTTTCTTTGGCTTTTATAGCACGGAAAACCTTCGGGCTGGGTTTGGGAGTCAGATTGCGCGGCACTCTGGGCTGGGCTAAATAGAATTGGACTATATTTAATATAATGCTGAACTGAACTGAATCATATATTATAGATTTAGATTCAAAGAAAAAATAACTCAAATCTTAAATATAAACTAATTTAATTTAATAAATATTAATTTAGCATTTAGATTAAAATTTATTAAATATTATTAAGATAAAAATATAGAATAAATATAAAACATCTTTCACATTAATAATTAATTATAAATTTTCTTAAATTAGCTTAAACTGAATAGCCCAAGCTTGTGAACTTCATCATTTTAATGAAAAATGTTAAGAGTGGAATTAATGTCGAGCTTCTATAAAATAACTAGAATGAAAAGTCTTGCCGCAAGTGCTGTTTTTTCTTTTTTTCCCCCTTTTTTTTTTTTTTTTTTTTTTTAACCCTTNGAATTAATGTCGAGCTTCTATAAAATAACTAGAATGAAAAGTCTTGCCGCAAGTGCTGTTTTTTCTTTTTTTCCCCCTTCTTTTTTTTTTTTTTTTTTTTAACCCTTGTCGAAGACTCACGCTCATGGGCTGATGTTTTGATTACTGTTAAGCTTAATTGACCCGTAATACATAGGTCTTAAAAATGCATCCCCCTCGCATGATACAATAGGCGGCCTCATTTTAGCCGCTTTCGGCCTTTCGGGGGAGCCAGCTATGCACAATGATAAGATCCTGGGATTCACCACAGTTATTTTTATCTATTCATACTAGTTGCCCTTACCAAGCGGACTAAAAGGCTAGGTCATCTGAATGATCATAGTGATATAGGTCAATGCTAATGTCTGCAAGCAAACATGTATACAGTGAACTTGCGTATGAGGCGTACAGCAATTAACAGAACGCCACCAGATAACCTAAAGAAATACTCAAACAAACCGGAGTGTTGACATCAACATTTGGCAGACGAGATTATCCCACAAACTCCAGTATAAACTACAAATTTCCTAGTTTCATTCATTAAACCATGCTTCCAGAAGAAGAATATCACAGCTCTTAGGTCACAGGAACAATCACATGAACATGGGTCAAAGACCAATCACCACAGGATATGAACATTTGCTAATCATTTCAATATCACCGAGCAAGTGCATATGAATCAAATGTTGCTAAATATTAAGGATCATCTCTTAAGTGCCTTTACATAATTTGTCTTTACGTAGTATAGTATAAAAGACTGCTTGCAGTCAGAAGAAGATAAACTATATGCATAAATATGAACATCGAATAATTACAGCAGTTGCCTTTGCATGTAAGAATACGAAAACTTCCAAGTATATATACAATAACCAACCATTAATATTTGGTACATCGCAGATGAATTCACAATCATTTGTGCAAACTGTGTCAAAAGTCCCAGGTAAGAGCTCCCTTTGTGAGGCCAAGAGCTAGAGCAATCATAGTAAGAATTGACTGTACATGGTAAGAAAGACAATTAGAAAGAGAGGTAAAAAGACATTTTCTATGAGCAAAAGCAAAGACAATATTCTCTAATTCTCAGCAACTAAAAGAGCAATGATGGTGAGTGGGAAAAGAAAAGTGAGGGCAAACACCATTGAGTAGTCAAAATTGGGAATTATGCAAATAAAGTAATGAAGAAAGACAGAACACAACAAAATTACCAAATGTCGACAAAAAGATACGTATCAGCATACTGATTTAACAACAATGCATAGGTTGTGGAACTGTCAACAGTAAGTGTAACATATTTGTGGTCTCAAACACTAAAACAGCATTATGCCTGCAAATTAAGACATTCATTGCTAGCATGGTTTGACCTACTGTTAAATGATCTAAGCCAACAAGCCTAAATCACCCATGTCCTACTGTTACACAGGGTTTCTAGAGAAAAGTGATGTACCACCAAAAGTTCTTCCCTAGCCTTTCATCTTTACAGAATAGTTTGTGCAATCAGATAATGCAATAACACCACATCTTTAAGCAAGTCAAAAAACTAGAAGATAAAGAGAACTTACAGCAATTGCACATGCAACATATCCAGGTTTTTCTCGATAATCCATTTCTGCACAAAGTACAACAAGAGCTCCAACATACCAGGGAATCCCACCAAGAAAGAAACCACTTATAAACCTAGAATACAAATTATTAATCATTATCCAGCCAAGACTGTATCAAACTAAGTAATAGAAAATCATTTCCAGGTTAAGGTCCTACTCTACTTGAGCTCATAAAGACCATGCATGTGTTGCTTATATTTTTAATCTCACATAGCTAATAGCTCCATCTATATTTCTTTTTTCCTTTCCATTCATTCGAAACCATAATTCATCAAAAAACTACTCTTGGCCCACCTCTCTATAACCCAACTTTTTTAGGAATCTGCTATAAGTTTATGTTTATCCTTTTTTTATTTAATTACTTATACCTGTTGAGATTCATCACTGAACTTCTGCATCCAAACTACTCAATCAGCGACAACGATAAGGATATAAACATGTTTGGTATTTAAGAGTATATGCATCTCCGAAATAAATTCACATTCGCATTCAAATTCAAATTCTTGCAAAAATTTAAATAAACTAACAGTCCATGCGGAACTTACAAGAACCAGCCCATGCCAAGCCCACAGCAAGGAAGGCGGCGCTCTCTCAAAGGCCTTCCCTCAGCAATTGCATAACCTTAATCACCACCACAATACAATCAACAAACCTATTTATTTATTTCATTACAGATAAATTGTAAATAAAATAATTTAACAATAATTCTTTTTTATTAAAATTTGGCAATGAAAAACCTGATTCCAGCTAACACAAACCTCAACGTTATTAGGAAGTATAATAAAGTAAAAATAGAAATCAAAGATAAAAACCTGGGATGGTTTGATATCCGAGAGGATGAAACGAGGGATGGGAGGCAGATCCAGGAGGAGGAATGGGCTGAGGGAAGCCGATGACCGGCTGAGGCGGTAGCTGAGAGAGGGGAGGGTAGAAGTTGGCAACCCCTTGAAACGTGCCGTAGTGGCTTCGGTCCTGCCAGTTACCGGCTGCACCTTTGCTGTTCCCTTCTTCACTCATTTTTAAATATAATCGAGATAAATTGCCGTTATAGGTGTAACGGTGCGGTGCCGGGAGGAAGATGGTGTTTTTAACTCCTCCGCGCGCTGACAAGGTTTTGGGCGCACACAGAGAGAGAAATACAATGTTGTAGTTTATGTAAAATTGTGATTGGAAAGTAATTTCATAGTTATTTCGTTTAAACTTCTCAAGCTGGAAACGAAAACTTAGGCCCAAGAATCTAGTCCAATTTTAACAAGTGATGGGCTGGGCTTTCATCTGTGGACAAACTGTTATTAAGCCCATATTTTTCCAAACGGTAGGTTTATTTATCCAACCCCCACTTTTACTCTCCATCCCGAACTTTTATTCCTTTTAATCTTTTAACAACTTTACCTGAAATAAAATTATTAACTAGAGCAAAATAATCTGAAAATACCCCATTTCAATTCTCTTATTTTCTCTAAACTAAAAGCTTAAAATGATTTAATGACTTAAGTCATGAATTTTTAGATTTATAGTGGAGATCAACATTTACCATAGATCATTATTATCATCGTCCATTTTACCAGATGGTCCATTCCTATCCCACTTCAGGCAAGAAATACAATTCAATCCATTGATAAACTTTTCCTACCTCTCAAGTATAGGCCAGGGCTCCAACTCGCGAGACGGTTTTGGGTACAATAGGTTGCAATGCAACCATCCAATCCTGTCGTGCGTGACTAGCCACATGACACGTCCTCCTAAGATGTCCAACTTTAGGAGGCCAAAGACACATCGTTTGATAATTGATAAAAATTAAGGGATAAATACATAGACACCCCCGAGGTTTG
>JANKKB010002205.1:0-16602 GCA_026225775.1 Bursera palmeri
AGACTTCGTACTTCCGCAGGCGTATGGTTATGACTCAACTGCACAACAAGAAGTTCAAATGCCTTCACTTATAGAACCCAATGGTGCCTCAGCTTCAGCGGAAGTCATATTTGAGAGTCAAGGACATATGAACGAAACCGACAACATAAATTTCATTGGAGATGTTTCAGGATATCCACAAGCAGATAGATATGATTCATCTCCAGCCCAACAAGTTCTAATATCCTCAGTAGAACCCAATGGCGCCACAACTTCAATGGAAGTCAGACTTGAGAGTCAAGGACAGATGAATGAAACCAGCAACACCAATATCACTACAGATGGTTCAGGATATCCACAAACATATGGATATGATTTATCTCCAGTCCAACAAGTTCAGATGTTCTCAACAGAACCCACGGGTTCCCCAACTTCTTTGGAAGTCAGATTTAAGACTCAAGAATGGATGAAAGAAACTAGCAGCACCAATGTAAATGGAGATGATTCAAGGCACCTCATTTATCCACAAGCCTGTGACTCACCTTTGATTCCAGAACAGGAGGGCATTATTCATCTTGAAGGAGACGTGCCATTAATGGTGAATTCATCAGGAAGCAACCAATACTCATTCATGAACAAAATTCAATGGGAAAGTTGATGGTTGGTGGGCAAGTCATTACTAGCGTAATTGCTTCATGTCATGATTCTTTCTGGGTCCAAGTTCTTCTATGAAATTTTTTCAACACTTTTGATTTGTAATTCTCAAAGTTTTTTTGGTAGCTACAGTACTTTAAACTAAACAGTTACACTACTTTCAGTGTTTCAGTAAAATATTTTATTTTTATCAAGGAATTTGAATCTAAACCTGTTAAGAAGAAAGACCATCGATTATATTGTTGTAATTGTTTCACTTTTCATAAATGTTGTGAATTTGAAATCTCTTCATTGTAATATATATCTAGTCTGTAACCATACAGAGACTCCTCCGTGTGCTTGTCAAATCTTGTAATATCATCCCAGCAAAAAGAATACAATTGGTGTATCACATACAGTATGTTTATTTGTTCTTTCTTATAATCTGAGTTTGAAAAGGTTCCACGGGTGTGCAGCTTTAGTTATATTTTATGTATAAATGCTACTTATGGGACCAGAGAATATCAACTGGGGATGTAGCTCAAATGGTAGAGCGCTCGCTTTGCATGCGAGAGGTACAGGGTTCGATCCCCTGCATCTCCATTTTCATTTCAAAAGTCAAAATCAAACCCACCTCTCCTGCGTTGATGCTCGCTGGTCACCCTTCTTCAATTTTTTAGCACTAACTATAAGCGCCTAAAAAATCTAATAAAAAATCACAACCAAACCGACCGCCGGAGAAGAATGAAAGTGATGAACAATCTCCTGCGTACTGCTCGCAGGTCACCCTTCTTCTCTTCATATTCGTCCCCAAAACGGTTCAATTTTGTAGCATTTCCTATACATATTCGAAGCCTTACTTCTTCTTCTCCTCCTCCGCTTTCTGATGCTTCTCTTAAACCTACCTCTCTGTTTGTCCCTTTTGCTATTCGCTTCATAAGCACCTATTCTAGTCCATGTAAAGACGACCACCAGCAACACCCTCTCCAGTGTAATACTTCTTAAATCTTTTTTTTTTAATTCATATTTATGCTACGCTCACATTAACTCAATGCGCTTGATTATAGTTTTACATTGCAGGACTTGGAACTGGCTGCGTTATTTGAAACAATGCTTATCTTGCCATGTCTATTAAGTGTTTGATCAAATTCCTAAACTAAACTCTCTTGGATTACATAATTGTTTCTTTCTTATTTCTCAGCCTTCATTCTATGATATCTTGCTTGATCTTACCACTTTCATTTCAGATATCTTGTGAAAATAAGGGAGAAGAATATATGAAAATGGAAAGAATAATATTTGTGCATTAAAATTAATGTCATTTTATGATTATACTACTTGCAATCAAGTCATGAGTTTGAGCTTCTAAATATGCAGATGGAGAGACTGACGAGGGGGAAACCACAGATGGATGGGAAGAGGAGGAAGAAACTGAGCCTGAGGTACCATAATTTAGCTTGAACATTCTGATTGCTCAGGTTTTCGAATTATAAAATTTACATGTTTGATTTGCTTGTTAAAATATATATATATATATATATATATATATACAGATTGGTGATGGNTACATGTTTGATTTGCTTGTTAAAATATATATATATATATATATATATATATATATATATACAGATTGGTGATGGAGGGGATGGAGGTGGAGTAGTATTGCAAGGAGTCCCTTGGGGTGAACGGGCTCTATCTATTGCTCATGAGATCTTGCTACAGTTTGGCGGTGACATCAAACTCTATGCTTTCAAGACTACTCCTCGTGGATATGTTTATGTTAGACTAGATAAACTGTCAAACAAGTAAGCCATTCTACATTTATAAAGTGTCAAACTTGTTCCAGTGACGAGAATGAAAGATTTCAGAAGTTGAGCTTTTGAGGTTTCAATGTCATAGTTTAACTAAGAATACAAAACCAAACAGTTGGTTTCCAAATATGTAAAAAATTTGGAATCAAACACACTATATTTTTCCAAATGAAGTTAACAATCCAATTCAGTATCGGTAAGTGTCATTCAATCAACAAGTATTAATCTCAATTAGGTTCAGAATCAGTAAGTCCAAATAATTTACATGCAGATCCAATATTGACATTGATATTTGTTTGAATTTTTGGTCTGCACTGTATTAATCTTTCTTCTATGTTGTTCATGCTGCACGGATTGCATAGAGTTTTCTTTTATGTATTCTCACGGATTACATAAGTGAGAATGAAAAGAAAAAAAATCACTTGTGTGTTTCTTGTTGTGGACCCCTGATCCTCTTTTATTATATTTGCATTCTCACTTACGAATATACTTCCTTTTATTTTCTCTAGAGAAAAAAAGAAAAAAGGTATTTATAGTCATATTCATCTCATGATGAGTAGATATTCTTTCTTCTCTCTGTTTATATTGCTGTTTGTGTTCTTTATGTTAAACTACCAACAATCCTTTTGTTAGATATGGTTGTCCAGGCATGGATGAACTCGAAACCTATAGTCAGAAATACAAGAAAAAGTTAGATGAAGTTGGAGCACTTGGAGAAATGCCTGATGATTTGGCCCTTGAGGTAACAAAATGAATTAAAACTTTGCTTCATTATCGATGGTTGCTGAATTATAACCATGAATATGTAGTTGATAATGTCATGATACCACCAACATATATCTCATATTTAAAGAACGCTTTCTTTTTTGTAAAGGTATCATCTCCAGGTGCAGAGCGGATTCTAAAAGTACCTGATGATTTGAGTCGATTTAAAGACATGCCTCTTAGAGTATGCTATGAAGATGTGGAGTCTGATTGTACGGAAAAGGCTGGAGTCTTCCTGCTGGAGAACATAGAAATGAACTCCGAGAATTGTGTATGGAAGTTGGCAGATGTGAAGGAAAACAGGGAACCTCTAAATAAAGGTAGACCATTAAGCCGCAAGCGGAAGGATTGGAGATTAAAGTTGCCTTTTGTAATGCATAAAAGGGTGACTCTATACCTTGAATACTGATAAAAATCACTACCATGTTTGTTCTGTTGGAACCGAAATTATTTAACAGTTTTCCTTTTTTTACTGGAGAAAGGGTTGGTTAGGAAATCTAGATCTTTAGGGGCATTGCGATTGTGATTGTGTGATGCCCGTGTGCATGTTCTTAAACTTCTGTCGTCTGTTCACTTTCACTTCAATTATTAAACATATGAATCACACGATGTCACTTTTTAATCCAGATCTTGTTACACTTAAAAGAATGCTGCTTCAACATACCTTTTGACTTGAGCTTAATACCAATATCCGGAGCTCATATGTGACTTCAGCACTCTAAACACATCTGAAACAAGTTTCACGACAAATAAATGATAGTCACTGATATATTCCATTCCATGTCCATTTGCGGGAGTAAGAGTGAATTATAATACAAATGTAGTTCTCACATTCCGTGGCAATTTGATATTTCTTTAACAGTGGAGATTGTTCAATACAAAGACTCAGTCCAAAATCAAAATAATAAAGAAATAAAGAAAACAAAAGGATGCCAAAAAATTGGATGAATGAATTGCTACAAATGCATTGACAAAAAAATAAAATGAATCGCAGCACTTTGTCTCCGTTCTAATTTACAGCTTCCACATGTGTCTGGTTCAGTTTTTGGCATCAAACCTGTCAAGACTCCGGGCATGTACATCACATGCTTATGCAGTCAAGCCGATTCATGCCCTGGCAATAATAACAAGCTTATAAAGTCATTATTGCCAACAGTTTATACTCCAAGCTTTCTGGACCGAATTAGATGGATTACCAGAGCCAAAAAAATTGTACACATCTGTATGGTTAGACCACGTGGTACCAAATCAATCATTTTTTCACAAAAGGTTTTTGACAAACAAGTAGACGCTGGTCACTGCCATTCTGAAGGTCAATCACTCTTGCTTCCCATCGTACCTGTGTAACAAGTGAGCGCGCCATCTCTATAGCTCCCAATTTATCACAAAGAACAACCCATCCCTAGCAACCACAATTTCATTTCTTAAATAACTAATTGCAACAGAAAAATCAATGAAAAAGACTTGTGAGGGGAAGATGACCAAATTAGTACACAGGCATTCACCAGCAAATATAAAAAAAGGGAAGCACAAAATTTGCCTGGTAAAAGAGGATGTTTCTATTCTATTGTTTAGAAAAGACAAAACAGAAAAAATTTGAAGAAATAAAAAAAACTAGGACATAACTACCCTGAATTTTGAATACAGTAGCATATTTATGGAGTAAAAGACAAGGGCAGGCACTGCAGGCAGTTTTCCATATAAAAATAGATTAAACAATGTTTTAGGACACAGCATAAAAGTTGCAAGCATAAAAAAGTGAGTGAAGAAAAAGTGCCACAAAAGAAAACCACCTCAGGGCGTAATATTCTATCCATCTCCAAAAAAAAGTCCATCATATCACACCTCTCTGAAGAGAGATGTGAGAGAAGCCCATTTGCATGAAGCATGTCGTATGTTCGGGGGTACGTGGGGAAGGGTTCACACCTGTGCACCAGCAGATGATACATCATTAACATTTGTTTCCTGAAGCTGAGGTAGCCAATCTAAGATTGTCATTGATATAAAAATAAAATATGAGACAAGAAATTTTAGGATATTGGTCCCAAAATTAAATAAGCTATCTCATAACCTGAACTTTTTAAATTTTAACTCAAACATGCCGATAATCTCTATTCAGGTCATTGGAAATTATGCCACAGTCTGACTTCAAACATGAATGAGAAAGAAAGGATAAAAATATTTATTCAAAATATATTTTCATTGGACAAATGCCAGTATTTGGTCTAGGAGGAGTCATTTTATATCTTAAAAATTCACATTTTTCCTCAACCCTTCAGTTGAAAGAAAAAGAAAGTAATAATGAAATCAGTATCAAAAGAAAATTAGAGGTGGGATACTCTCAACTAAATAATATATCTCTACTATGGAATCTTGCATTTACAAATTTTAAACAAGGAAACTGAGACTTACCAGTCATGCAAAACACCAGCAAACCCTTGATCGAGTATTAGAGGAAGTGTATTTCGAGCTGTGACAGGCACAACATTCATGACCCAAACGGATTTTTTCTCCTCCCGAAATGCAGTATTTAAACCCCCATAATGAGCATTCATGTCCATCACATTGCGGATCATGTTAAATGGAGGTAATGGATCTTCATCACCTGGCCTCTTAGGATGGTCAGAGAAAATTAAGGGCGTAAGCAAGGACCAATAGTTTTTCAGAGCTGACCTCCAGACTTGTAAATCTTCGAAGAAATCTTCAGGCTGAACTCCTGCAAGGATGAAAGTGGATAAAAAATGAGCATAGAAACATGATAAAATTAGGAATTAATTTATGAGCTACATGTTAATGCTGGGGAAAAAAAAATTTTGAAACAATACTTTCCATGAACTTTAAGCTCAGCTGAGCTCAGTTGTGAACCAGCAGACCTATTTTGGATGGAAATCCAGCGTTTGCTGGTTGTCCCACTTATACACGACACAAGGGGCTGATAATATGTTACAGCTTCAGGATCTTCTTTGCAAAGTGTTACCTGCCTGCTATATCAAAGAACAAATAAAAAGTCATTAGTATACTCATCAATAAAGCCTTAAGTTAAAGGGAAAGCTTCGACACACAGCTAGTTCAAGAAAGCAAGGCAAATGGAAGTTACCAAATTACAATTGAAATAACAATGTAAGAGTGCTCGTTATTATTGCTATCTCACCGAGACTCATAACAATGAGAATCCACAGTTTTTTGCCAAATGAAAGTCTCGTCTTGCTGGGCAATCAGATTCCAGCAGATATTTTCAGTGAATTCTTGCATTGGTTTTAGCATGCTTCTCTTTTTTATACTCATTGAACTTCCACGTGGGTTGCTTGCAGGTGAGGTTAAAACAAAGTAGCCTCCGGGCTTAAGTAACCGATCCACTTCTATAAGGAACATCCCATCTGTTTTGTGCAGTAAAAGTTAAGCAGTAAAATACACTCGCCTCCTATAATGGTCACAACTAAATTTACCAAATGCACACGTATAATCAAGTAAAAGAAGGCAAGAAAGTAACAATCAAGCCAAACAAATTTCCTGTTCTCTAAAAAATGTTTTTGAAGCCCCCAAGAGAAAGCCACCAATAAGGCAATAATTAGTCGAAAAAATGCCTAATCCAAAAGCTGTAGATGTACCTTTTTGGTCCCAAACAATACCACACTGAGCACAATGAACCATGTTAAACGACAATGACGGATACGGAAGTTGCCTTGAGATGAAGTTGCCAATCATAGCAGGAAGACCTCTCTCAAGGGCTAATTGGACTTGGCTGCCAGTAGCCTCGTATGCCGCAACACACACAGCCATTAGCTTCAATGATACTAAATGAGCTCCAAAGCTTCCAAATCCACAACCAATATCCAGTACAGTTTGAACCTGTATTGACAGAAAAGGCTAAAAATGATGGTGCAACAGATAGTTTTATTTGGTCTTAGTTTAAGATTACAAAGGATAATAAAGTATACATTCAACAAATGCAAGCTCTTTTAAAATTGAATATTGCTTCATATAATAACAAATACCCATGAAAACTATGATATACAAGAAAACTTACACCAGCTTGAAGGAATTCAGAATCACTTCCCAGCCCTAACATTTCTGCGACCTGGCGAGCATAATCTTTGACACCATCAAAGATCAACCCATCCTCAGAATGAAATGCAATTTGATTCTCTTCGAGTAACATCAATCTGGAAAGATTGATAAAATTACATAAATCATTATGATTCACAAAACCAACAGAGAGAACAACATATAAACCAATGAAATTTGCATGTTGTTATATGATACTAGTGATTTGAGCCAATTATGTAACTAAACAAGGTCAATTTAGTACTTACAACCACCAGAGTTACATCTAGCATTAACTAATGAGTACCTTTTCGTCATGCTTCCAGACGAAAGAAATTGGTCTTTAGTTATCTTAACATTCCCGCTCCATATCACATCCCTACTAGCTGGCCACCTCAAGGGGATCTTATAATCCTTTGGTGAGCGAACCAAGCACCGCTCTCCTTGTCTTGATGTTTCACAATGCCGATCAAACTCCTCCCCATTTTTGAATCCAGCTAGCGAATTTGCTGACACATTGTAACAAGGAACAAAATTTTCTCTTTCTTTGCCACAGAGGCCAAACTCCTTTGGCCGACTAGCTCCCAGTGAGAGAGTTCTCAGCTCAAAATAATCAACAGCGGCTTGCTCTTTTAGCCTCCTATAGTTTGTATAAATATCGGGTTTTTGAGTAGAAGTTACAGATTCAAAGGTATTAGAAGCTGACGATCCTAAGACAGCTATTAGAGCAATAATACTAATAAGGCATAATAACACCCAACTGAGTGGCGGTCTAGGGCCAAAAATGACAGACAGTTTATTGAACCAGGGGCTTCTCATGTCCAAATTGTGCAAGCCCTTCAACAATTTGAGTTTCAAATTCCACTATATAACCAATCCCTTCAAAGTAAATTTCCAAGAACAGCGGAAACTGTAACCTATCATAACATATAAGCTCCTATATATGTTACCATGAGTCCGTACAACTCCTACTAGCATTGAGATATCCTCTACACTTCCCCTCCAAAAACAAGCAAAGATCTTTCACAAGTGATGGTAACATCACAGTCACATTACTAAAAGAACAAAAATTCGATCAGACACCAAGTTTGTATTCCAAATTATGGATCAAGAATTCACAAAATTGATCAATGTAGAAGAATTATACGTCCAAATCAAACCCAAAAGAAAGTTGAATTTTCTTGACAGAGTAATGATGATCGTATGCAATTGAGAATTGCCAATTGTTAAACAAAATAATAATAATAATAAACCAGTCTTAATAAACCAGTCTCCAACGGCAAGTAACAAAGCAGCCCAGATCAACCTGCAATTAAAAAAAAAAAGTCAAAGATCCACCAATCGATATCAAACAATACAGTTAGATTCCATGAATTTGATTCTTGAAAAACAACAAATCTTCAAAATCCCATTTTCTTTTTCACTACTTGAGCAATCAAAACAAAAACTTTCCATTTCTATAATCCAAGAAAAGGAAAACCAGATCTCAGAAAGGAAACCTACACGGATATCACATCAAAAGATAAAATTAGGGTTTTGGGTACGTACCAATTAAGAATCGTTCAAGAGTAGAGATTCAAAACAAAGATTCTTTTGTTAAGGGCCAGTTTTTTCCGATTCTAGTTTTGGGTTGTAAATTGTTTTGTTTTTGTTCGGGAATATATACTATAATATCAGATCTAATCTAAACAAAGGCTCTAACTTTTAGACAAAACAAGCACAATATAATTTTAATTGTAACACAACAGAGAATAATTGTAAATTATAGTAGCTTTGTTGGGAACTATTGCTTTTAGTGGTACTATTTGTTCCACCAAATACGCTACTCGCCAGCCTAAAAAAATTAATTAAAAAAAAAAATTCTAAGTCCATGTGATATTGGCTAGAATGACAGGTGGTGTTACTCTAGTGGGTGACTGCTTAAACTGTGGCCTTGGATTTTGTGTAGGAAGTGGAATGGGTGGTCATGATTCAGCCCGTGATGGAGTATATTCGCTGTTATTTTTTTTTTTTTAGATTAGTCCATGATTAAGTAGTAATTAGTGGACGCAACTTTATTACAAGTGCCAAATGGAAGCTGTTGTTGATCTTTATGATGAACCCAGAACAAAACTTCACTTACTGTTTTGGTTTTAAGCGTTTTGCTAATGTCGCATCACATCTGAGTAACTATATTCTTATATTAATCATCTGACCCATTAATCGGGGGATTAGAACAAATTAATCATTATATTTAGTTGGGTGGGGTAGGTTTTGTTTTGATCACCTAAACTTGAAAGCCAATAAAATGGCAGAATTCTCTCAGTTAAAGAGACCATAACAGGATTTGATAACATGGCTACAGAGTGGCCACCATAGAAGAGGTTCTTCGTGAATCATGATAGCATTTTTTATCCGCGCACAGCTTTCTCAGCAACTGCTTTGCTTAAAACAACACAAGCCCGTTTAATGCAAAAGAATCTACGGATTAAAGAATTTATATGGAAAATCTCACAAAATTCTGAAATTAAAACACTTCCAAATAAATTAACAGTGAACTAATGATACAATGGTGCCCATTTTGGCTTTCCCTGATACAAATACAATAACTAGCCAAAAACAGATTGACAGATTTTATAGAAATCAAAACCCCTCTCCCACTATTTGTTAGTTCAGCACCTTCTAAATTCGGTCACAAAAAACGAACGTTACTAAAAATTGGCAAAACCACAAAGATGCTTCAATAAACTATGATAAAATCTTTCTTCAAACGGTAGTTTATAGTTCCCTGTTCAAGTAGTCTACAAACATCCTCTTCGCACTCTCAGCATCTGAGGGGGGTGGTGGTCCGCTCAAACTTGTTTGCCCGGTCAATTTAATGAATGTTCTTCGCAGCCTTCGTAGCTCCGGCAGCCCAATTGACCTTGAAATGTTGATATTTGGCAGACCCTGGCCTAGAGAAATCCCATTAAGAGGCCCTCCAAGCGCCTGAGATTGTGCTTCCACGATAGCATTAATCACTTCTTGTGTTGCTCTATCCAATTCATATAGAGAATTTGCCTCTGAAAATCTTGTATTTTGAGTTGCAATAGTTGGCTGTAAGATCTTCACATCCCGGGTTTTTGAATCCACTTTTTTTGTCAAATAAGAAACGGCATCCAAAATGGCAGCACAAGATTTCTCTATTCCATCTCTATATGGCTGCAATTCAAACAAAGGAGAGTCCCACCGATTTCTCCGATCTGGTCTTTCAAACCTTCTTACTAGATCTTCAAATATCTTATCATCATATGAGGCTTCACCCTTCTCCCTTCGTTCTTCATTCCATTTTCGACAATGAGTTTCTTCCACATCACAATATAGCACGCAATATCTTATTCCGGCAGCACGAGCCAGGCACCACAATTCATATCTGTAACCCTTGATGCTGTTCAAAGAATCTACAATAATGATACTATCTCTTGACACTGATCTATCAACTTCAGACCTCAGCACTCCACGTAAATTCTTCTCTGCAGGCATGTTGGCATAACTCTGATTGCGATCAAGATGAAGAGAAGTTTCATCAATTATCCTGACTGTTTCTTTTAATTCTGAATCTTTTAGAGCTTCAACTAAGCACAGGGCAGCCGTTGACTTCCCACTGCTTGGTTGCCCACAGACTACAACCAATGCCATTCCTCTAGAAATTGGCCCTGATTTTTCCAGAATAGAAAAAAGAACAAAAACTATAATCATTGGCCTCTGATCATATACAATTTTTTTCTAAAATAGTTGTTTTTCAGTACAATAGATAAATGGAAAACAAACAGAAAGATTTGAAATCAAGAACGTTGTATATAACTCTTGCTATCACCCCATTTTAGTTTATGTCTCCTACTCTGCTGAGCTTAGTTTTCCCCTTTACGCAGTTTTTTTTTTTAAATAAAAATAAAAAATAAAATTATTCATTGCATCCAAAAGCTTGGACCCAACAGGGAGAAAACCACAGAGGAAGCTTTGAACATTTGACAGGCCACTAATATCAATAAAGAACAGTTACTTTAGTCGCTTTGATGTCCTCTACAGCATACATGAAAAAATCTTGGGCCTACCCTAAAATGAAAAAGCTGGTAATTCTCTGAACAACTTGTTTTGTTAAAATAAGCTATCTTAAATAATGAATCAATTCAAAGAAAACAAAATTCCCGTCACCTCTTCATACTTGAGTAGTTCGATCTAAATAATAAAAAATAAGAGCAATTGAATTTGGGAGAAGCAAACAAAACCAACACACGATATGACGAACATAACTCAAAACAATCAACTGTAATCAAAATTATAAAACATGCACGCCACTGTACCTGAACTTGGTTCTCTCTGCTCCTCAAAAATTGAAGTTGTAATCTAACCGAAGAAAGAGGAGAGGTAATGGGATATACAAGAAGAAACAAGTAATGGGTATTCACTAAAATTGACCCTAAACTTAACCCTAATTACTAATTACTTGCTTTAAGCTTAATCAAACATTAGGTTATGGCTTACCTAGCTCAAGCGGAGACAGCTTAAACCTAAGGTGAGCCTCGAAGTGGGGCTCCTATCGCGACGTCGCATGGTGAAAACTAATGTACCCCCTCANATTCAACAAAGGAAGCAAACTTTGGGGGTCTTTATGTTACTTTCTAAAAAATAGGGGTGAATTTGTTACTTACCTTATACCTTGGGGGTGTCTATGTATTTACCCCGTTTGAAGAATAACACCAACTACGCTTACAGTTAGTTCCGTTTAAAAATGTTGTAGAAGCTCATATGTCACATAAGCCCTTAGCCTACTCCAAAAACAGATGAATATCACAAATTTAATTTATTATTATTATTACTATCACTATTAGGACAAATTTCAATGTAATCATTGTAATTATCCTCCACATTTTCATTTGGGGTTAATATATTAAGCAATTTAAGATCTTATTGGTACTTTTGTAGACACCATCTGCATAAGAAATCTAAAAATTACTTTTCATAATATTTGCATTTTAAGGTTTTAAAATTATATTCGAAAATAAGTTTTGAAACTCTTAACAAAATATTTTTTATTTTAGAAAAATTGCATGAATATTTATAAATAAAATCTATATCGTGATCGTAAATGGAAAAGACATTTAATTCTTGCAAAATGCCCGCACATTCACGCCCAAACTTTTATGCCCCAAAAGCAATCAAAAGGTAAACAATCGTAAAAAGTTTACTGAACAAGTAAAAGAATCACTATAATGCTACCAACTGCTACACTCGGAAACAGACTCTGGAAGAACAGAGCTAGAGTATGGAAAATTGCTAGAGCCTTTAAATCACAGTTTTGCGATTGGTAGAAGTTAAATAAAATTACAAATTAGTAGTTGCTAATACGCAAGTTCTGAAGGAATCAATAAGAATGTCCTTATTCAGATGATGCCCTGCAAAATAGCAATGAAAGAAATTTAAGAAATACAAAAACAAAAACAGAAGAAAATGGAAATAGAAATGGAGCTTCAACTAGTTTAGAAAGGATTCTCGGAAAATGGTGCAGAAGTGTAAAAGAGTGTTACCTATAAACACGATTTTATTCATCTGATTCTCTTCCGTTCTCCATTTTCGAGCTGGAACAATCTCATATATCTCCCTTACAGCCTGCCAAACGATCAAGAAAAAACAATTTGGAAGAACAGTATGCAACTAATTAATTACTGAGGACGAAGTAGCTACACCAACAATCAAAAATTAAAACAAAGAGAATGGTGAAAAAAATAATAAAAAGGGCTGAAACAATTAGGAATTTTGTTTAATCATCAGATCTGTGACTGATGAAATTTAAGACCAATAGGATAACTTTAAAGATTCAAGAAACGTGACCTCAATCTCTTGATAATTCTCTATCCATATCTGATGTACAATTGATTTAGGAGAAAAATTGTCAAGACAAATACCAGTGGCCTCCTCTTAAGACCAAACTCATTTTCCTCCCCTGCTTCGGAAGACATTAAGTGGACCATGCATCTCAAGATTACCCATTCTTTGGCGGGCCCAAGCACTGTTTTCAAGGAATTCTTAAAGATGCTGAAGATTCAAATCTGTTGAAAAACTTCTATTGCTACTATATATATATATATATGTGTTATGGTCAGGTCCATGAAATATAAAGTTCATCTTAAAATGGAATACAAATTTCTAACCATCTTTTAATCTAATATTTTGAGTTGCTAAGTTGATAATATTCTTCATTTAAATCCAGTTCACTTTTAGTTACTGTTCCCTATGTCAACTTGAGGCTCTACAGGCCACTGGATTAAAATAAATGGACTCTCAAAACTCAAAACCTGGCGGCATTATAGCAAAGGGCTTTTATGTGTTACTTACTCTACTTCCTACTATTGTATGCCCTGTTGTCTCAGATCCACTCCAAGGCAATTTACAAGTTACAGTTTTTACAAATCTCATTGCAAGAGTAGCTCACAATCTAGAAGAAAACACAAGGAAGTGGGGTCGGGGAAGGGGGGAGGGGGGAGGGAGTTGGAGAGAGAAGAGGGACAGACAAAACAAAGCAACAAGATGTCAGAGCTAGAACAACAAAAGCACAAAGTCTAAGTCTTAAATTCTAAAGTGGAGCATAGGTCTCATGATAGTAAGCATTTAAATATTACCTGCAAAGTATGTAGTTGATCAGAGTTTTGAACAGTTAAAACCCCTTTGCAGCGGTACACATCCATGCCATATTTCTTATCCCAAAGAATCTCCTCAAGCCATAATCGAACCTTGAAATATTAACTAATTATAAAACTTCCGAAAGTAGTGAATATAAGACCAACAAATAACAGAGTAAATTACTAGGTAGACTATGACCTTCACTAGCTAGTTATCAGGTTACCTTATCAAGATCAACCACCCTATGTTCACAGATGCATAAGGTTCGCACATCACCGTCATGAAGATTTTGAGAAGGTACAGAATGGTGTTTGTCCAACAGTGCTTGTAAATGAGTGACATGCTGAGACCAAAGAGGGGAAAGACTGAGTACATCAATAAAAATAAATGTCAGAAGAAAATATGATGTAAATATGATGATAACATAATTTTGTATGATTAACTGTAGCATCATATGCCCGACAGTCCAGTATCTTATCCAAGTCAACTTGACATCGAACAGAGCGAACGATAAGGGCGAGGGAGTTAATTTCATGTATTTCCTTCTCCAATTTGTCAAGAGCATCTCCAGAACCCTCTGGCGAAACTAAGTCAACCTTGTTAAGAATTACAACATCCTACAAGAAAAAATGTCTTTATGAGCCTCTTAAATGCTCAAAATATCAATATTTGTTACACCCAACTAAGGATTTAAATATATAAACTGAAAGAGCAAACAGCGTTTCAGAAAAAGCAAAAGTTGTGCAACTAAATTATCCATGAAAGTATAATGACAAGAGACTTACCGCAAATACTATTTGCTGAATTGCTTCAGAAAATGAAGACAAATCACGATATCCATTGAGCTGGAAAAGAAGGTTTTTGGCATCGACAACCTATTCACATAAACTTATTAAAAGAAAGGTGTCGAGATAAAAGCAGTAGGTAGTCAGGGAATATCATATGAAAAAGAAGATAAAACAGCACATTGCAAGGTCAAACTTTTATGAATTGTAAAATAAATAATATTACATACTCATACAGCTAACAGGTAAAGGCAAGCTGACATAAACACGGTATTATTTCCTCACACTAATACGAAACATTGAACAAGGCACGAAGAAAATGAGATAGTACTAGAACTACATAGAAGTGCACCTCCTATTATTCAATTCTGATGCAAAATAGAAAAAGAGATACAACCGCCATGGAAGAGCATAATTTGAAGAAAATTTTGGAACAAGAAGCTCATATGCTCTATCTTATCCATCATACACAATGAACAGCTGGAATACTTAAACCGTCTAATTTGATATGACTGATGAACAATTTGAATAATTAAACATAATAAAATGACAATGCAATGACTAAATCATACAGACAAATTTATTAAACTTATTAAAGATAATAATCTAACTTACGGTGATGATAGAATCAAGCCTCACAGCTGACTCCAGCTGATCATCCAACCAAAGAATAGATGCAAGAGGAGCAGGATTCGCTAACCCAGTCGTCTCAAGCAATATATGATCGAGTCTACACCCAACAAAACAACCACTCACATCTTGGTAATTTCAACTAAAAACACATTTTCAACTTACATTATGCGGGATATCTCCCAATACGAACTAACAAACTATCGAATTTCCAAAAACTTGACCTGTAGGGGACTTCAAAAAACAGCATTACCTTTCCTTCCTCTGTACAAGTTGCTCTAACGCTTGAACCAAACTATGCTTAACAGTGCAACAAATGCATCCATTTGCTAACTCAACCCATTCTTCAACAAGCGCACCTCCTTCTCCATCATTTATCATCGCCCTCTCCACTCCAATCTCTTCACCAAATTCGTTTAAGATGACAGCAATTCTTTTTCCATGTTGCCCATTCAAGACATAATTAACAAGCTGAAACCATGATCCCAATTCTAAGTTCTCGATTTTGCAGAAACTAGAAGCCAATGCCCACCAAAACTTTCACTAAGAACCATTCTTAATTTGTGATAATCCTTAAAATTCATTGCATACAATTCACCAACATTTGAGCATCATTAAACAATTATTTGCACGCATTAAATAATAAATAAATGAATTCGAAGATAGCACAAAAGATAGGGTTTTAGTTACAGTGGATTTGCCAGCTCCGAGAAAGCCAGTGATGACGGTAACACCGACTGAAACGTCATCATTTTGGCGAGAGTGGGAGGTTACTAGGGGAGCGTCGTCAATTTGGACGGCGAGCGGTGGATCTTCTTCGTCGTCGTCCATTTTCAATCGAAAACCAACTTTCTTAGCTTATGCTTTGCTACTCTGTCTAGGGAAAAGTGTGTTAATCCCATGAATTTTGAATTTACAACATTGACCTTCCGACTAAGTCTTGCTTGCGCGGCAAGTCTACACTGAAAATGCAAATTTTGGTTGTTAATATTAATAATCATAATTTTTGGAAATTATGAGAAATATCCCAAATTAGGGGGTTGCTTGGAAAATAGTTGGGCAGCCAAATTTTTTAGAAGTCGCAACCCAAAGAGTATAAGAGAAACGAAAATTTTCATACATATTAACCCCCTTGTCTTTTAAGACCGCTTAGTCTGTATTGGTCCTCTTTGATCTGAATCAATCTGTCCATACTAGATCGATCAGTTTGGACAAAAGGATCGCTCGATCTTTCAATCAATTTTCTTGATCTTCTACCATTTTTTGTGAAAAATCAAGCTTAGACACCATATCTTCCTCGGTTTTCTATAGATGAG
>JANKKB010002210.1:0-14924 GCA_026225775.1 Bursera palmeri
TAAATTAATAGCACTTAAAGTGTAAAAATAATATTTAAACTCATAATAAATGTACACTTTTAAGTACTTATCAATGAGTAAACTTGGTTAGAAATATATAAAGAAATTAAAAAACCTATTTTTCAAAAGGACCTTTAAATTTTGGTTATTTCTTTTAATTTTTCTTTTTTAAAAACTTACAAGAAATGTGACTAAGGGCCAGTTTGAGATTATTTTTGTTATAAAAATTAGTATTTTTTTTTATAACAAAAATAATTTAACGTGTTTGGGAATGCTTTTAGATTGCTTTGAAAATAAGTTGTTGTAGAAATAGGTTGGTTTTATAAAGAGTTCTAAAAGTAAAGGGGTTCGCTACTTTTGGAGAAGTTCTTTTGCTTCTAAAATATAAAAAATCAGAATTATCCTTATTAAAAATTTGAAAGCATAAAATTATCTTTATCTGTTTGCAACCTACAATTTCATCAATCCTTTCAATGGTTCAAAATATATCTATTTTGGAATTATAATATTAATTTTAAATTATTTTTTGACATTAAATTAAACTAAAAAATAAATTTAATGCCAAAAAATAATTTAAAATTTGATTGGCTATATAATTTGTATATTCTTCTTTGAATTAAGTTTTTAAAATGTTATTATTTATATAAAATCATAAATTATTTGTATAGAAATTATTAAAAATAATTTAAGAAAATAAAAAAGATTGATTATAAAATAATAATAATCAAATATTATAAAGGTATAATACACATGTATATTTTGATCATTTATACATAGTAAAAGCAAAAGCAATAGCAATCCTAAACATTTCTATTTTGCTTTTTAAAAAAATAAAGTACGTTTTAAAAGTTGTTTACTAAATATTTCAAATTTATTTTATAAGCTACTTATTTTTCTACTAAAATATAAACTGCTTATTTATAGAGCAAAAGCAATCTTAAACTAGCACTAAGCTTAGAATTTGTCCTATATCTAAATTTATATTTTTTAGAATGCTTTAATGCTTGATATTCTATTATTTCTATTGCAAAAAAAAAAAAGTAGTTTTAACGTGTCTTAAGATGCATGTTAATATCTAGGAATTTGTGTATTTTTATTAAATCACTAAATCATCTTAAAAATTGTGTTTTTCATAACAAAATTTATGGAATTAAAATAATTAATATATACAAATTTTGAAGTAGTTTAATGGTTGTTATGACATAAATATATAATTTTGATATTTTAACATGTGTCTTAAAAAAAAAAATCAATCAACTATATAATATATAATAGTTGGTTATATTAAATTATTGTGATGTTGAGATGGGGAAAGGCATTTTAAAACCGGTTGAGCCTTGGAAGGGAAAGAGGTGTTCGAAATAAGTCTTAGAAAATGGCTGAGAGAGATATTTATTGCGTCTTAGAAAATTTAGAAAATTTTCATGTTTGCTGAATTAGAAGGAATGAAAGAGATAATGAATATTTTGATTGAAATATGATATCATGAAATTGATTAAAATGATTTGATATAATTTAATTTTGGAGAGAGGCAGTGGCTGGCTACCAAGGATTTGATTATTTGCATTTGTTGTTGGACAGTGGGCTGGTTGAGTATCATCAAACTCATTTAAATTAATGCCATTCAGCACATTAAAAGCAAATTAAATCAATTGAGATTCAAAGACCCTAGTGGTAAGATTATCTCTTCACTTAAAGAATAATTTTATAGTTATATTCAAGTTATTGAGACTTAATTTTTTTGACTTAATTTGATATACGATTCGATAATCGTTTATTTTTCTAATCTAACGGTGGAATAAGTTATTGAGTTGACATAAAAAACTACCTTTTAACTTCTCTTTCTCACCCATAAATTATAATAAATTACTAGATATCAAATAATATATAAAATTAAGTTAAAAATTTAAATTTTAAGAGCCTAACCATAACTTAACTCTGTAATTAATTTCTTATAATTTGAGCTGACAAAATCTAATTGGATATCATAATTATCATTTATGCGATTAACTTTCATGTTTCATTTTTTACTCCTCCGGAGAAAATTTGTCAACTCATGTTAAAGTCTTACATCATTAGTATGTCTCCAATTTATATGAATATTAGGAATTAAAAGGTTAAGTAAGAGAAGAATAAAACGGGTCACCGGAAACTACCTGGAAATGAATACACGGCGACTCTTACATTTTTCCTAGAAGACTTATTGGTAAGAGAAGAAAGGTCCAAGAAGGTGATTGGCAGACATAATGGAACAGCAACTTCATTTGCACCTAACCCGCGTTCCTTGGTCATCGTTTCCAAGACTTCAATAAAAAACAGAAGGGCTATAAGCATTTGAAAGTCAAAGGAAACTTAGTCAAGTGGAAGGGAGACAACCAAGTTGGTTAGAAACTTCATTTACGGTAAAGAAGGGAACACAGTTGTATGCATTTGTTAAACTTTGTATAATCTCTCAAAGTGCGTTACATCTATTCTCAAGAACTAGCTCCGTTTCTTGTCAGGAGTTTCTGCAGTACATAGTTTCACAGTTTTTGCCTCTATGGCTTCCTCATCATCTTCTTCTGTTATTCTTCAATCCAAATATGATGTTTTCCTTAGTTTTAGAGGCGAGGATACCCGTCAAAATTTCACAAGCCATCTCTATGCCGCTTTGTGTCGACAAAGAGTTGCAGTCTTCATTGATGATGATGGACTCAAGAGTGGAGATGAAATTTCGCCTGCACTTTCGAAAGCAATTGAAGAGTCAAAGGTTGCAGTAATCATTTTCTCGAAGGACTATGCCTCTTCCACATGGTGCCTGGATGAACTTGAAAAGATTCTTGAATGTAGAGAAACCAAAGTCCAATTAGTTATACCGGTTTTCTATAATATAAATCCAACGGTTGTACGACACCAGACTGAAAGCTTTAAAGATGCTTTTGTTAGGCATGAACAACGTTTCAAGGATATGCCAGAAAAAGTTCAAAGGTGGAGAGCTGCTCTGACTAAAGTATGTGGGCTAGCGGGGTTGGCTTCAGAGGGGTTTAGGTAAATGAATTTAGCTCTTCTCTATTTAAATTAATCTGACTCAGCTACCTTTTATCATTGAGTAGGTTAAACTACTCTTTGCTGTGCGTGCCTTTGACTAGTTAATCGTTTCCCTACTCGTCTCTAAATTAAATTATTTTGCTTCTGTTGCTTCTGTTGTGATCATTTTTTAACTTGCTATTTTTTGTTCTTCCCATTTTTGNATAGGCCTGATTCCAAACTTGTCGACAAAATTGCTCAAGATGTTATTGAGAAATTGGATATGTCACCGTCAGAGAAAGTTCATAGTCTGCCACTGACATTGAGAAAGCCACATTGTCAGGAACGTACTCAGAAACATACTCCGGAACGTTGTCGGGAACGNGACTTCGGAATGTTGTCCGGAGCGTACTCCCGAATGTTGTCCGGAGCGAACTGCGGAATGTTGTCCGGAGCGTACTGCGGAATGTTGTCCGGAGCGTACTGCGGAAAGTTGTCCGGAGCGTACTGCGGAATGTTGTCCGGAACGTACTCCGGAACGTTGTCGGGAACGAACTCCGGAGCATTGTCAGGAACGTTCTCCGGAATGTTGTCGGTAACATACTCAGAAACGTACTCGGTAACGTTCTCGGGGACGTTGTCGGCCCCGTAGGCTATCACGTTCTGGAGGTCATTCTCAGGCTTGTCTGTCATGTTCCCGGGGTCGTTCTCAGCTTGTTTGTCATGTTCTCAGGGTCGTTCTTGGGCATGTCTGTCACGTTTTCGGGGTTGTCCTCAGGCTTAGACCTAATCAAGAGCAAGGAAAGGGTACTGCCTTGATAGTGAGGCAATCATTATGGGCAGCTCAAGTTTTTTGCACGAGGGTGGAGATTTGTGNAAGTTGGTTCAATAAACTTCATGAGCGGAGGAGTTTTGAGCTAGTTATGTAGTTGATTTTTTATAAGTTATCAGCAATTATCTACAGCATTTTCTTTCTTAATAATTGATGTATTGAGTAAGAATTGTTTGAGAGTTTTTGCATTCTCTTGGTGACAGAAATAATAAAGGCTCTTCATGTTTTCAGTGATCTGTTTATCTTTGTGATTTTAATATTCTGTTCCTCAAGGTAGTAAGTTAAATCTTAACCATCACTATTCTCTTGATTTTTATTATACTTCTCTTGGACATTTTTTTTTTATTATCTCTCTTTTGAAGATAAATTTTAGTCACAACTGGAGTAGAGCTAGAAAATATATACCTTGGGGATTGTAGAAAGAAGCTTGCTTGCCATTCCCCCATCTATCCAATATAAACTTTGACCCAAAAAAAAAATTAATAATAATAAAATCAGTAGAGTTTCTAATTTTTCAGCTTTTCCATACACAAATCCTTGAACATATACATAATGACTTAGCTATGAGAAATCAAGTTTAGACCTAAAACATACCTAGAGGGGGGTGAATATGTGTTTAATGCGGAATAATAAATAATCTTGTTAATAGAAACACGTTTCAGTTAAACAAGTGAATTAAGAACAAAATCAGCATCCTACAAACTTAACATTCGTCCAGCACAAACAATCAAATAGAATCTTAACAGCAGCTTCCTGTACAATATAAAAACCTGTCCATTCTATAAATCAAATATTCAATCTCATAAGCAAGAATCCGAACAACCTGTCATCACATTCATCAAAATATAAAAACAGCATAATAATAAAAGTTATAAATACAAGGGATTTGTTGACGAAGAAAAACCTCAACAAGAGGAAAAACTCTCCGGGTTATAGGTCGTCACCATGAATCAATCAACTATGAGAAGAGTAGCTTACAAATGATGGTTCATTAATGTGCAAAACCTTTGCAACTTAGACTAACAATGTACAGACCGAAATACTACCTTCGGATAGCTATAATCCAGCTCTTCCCTCTAGATTTCTTCTCACAAAGACTGCTTCAACACCTCAGCACAAACTGCAGCCAAGGACCATACCCTCAAATGCATTGATGCATGGATTCTTCATCTAAAACTCTAGATTCTGGACAAGGTGGTTGGAACAAGATGGATAGGGCACTCACAGCTCTTACAGCTCTCAAACCCTCAAGGTTACAGCACACAAAACACAGAAAATCCTCACTAGTAAAAGATCATTTTTGGAATGTAGTGTTTAAGCTCAAACATCAACCTAATCAAGGTGAGGAAAACACAAACAGCTAGAGAATACAAGATAAGTGAAATTTTAATCTCAAAAACTCAATCTAACTAAAACCCATTTTCATTGAAAAAAGTTTCTAAAAAGATAAGCCATGGGTTCAACACAAAAATGTGAGAAATGAAGAAGATAATGACCATTAAGGAAAACTCTTACTCATATCACTTGTCTCTCAAGGAATATTAGGAAACCCTAGGAAAAGGAGTTGCCTCGGTTTTTGTTTGTGGGAGAGACTTGAGTTAGGTCAAAAGAAAAACACATTTATATAGGGTCAGAACACTGCCACGTAATTATCTAAACAATGGTTGAACAAGGTTACTTAGTGGCATAGACTGTAATTTCTGCTGAACTCTTTGGAATGGATTTGATTAATCAACCCGAGAGCAAATTTTCAACGAACTCTTTGACTTCATGGAATTGATTAATTAACCCGAGAGAAAATTTCCAACGAACTCTCTGTCTTCATGGAATTGATTAATCAACCCGAGAGCAAATTTCTAACGAACTCTCGACTTCATCTTGATTGATCAACACATGGGCAAGATCTGACAATGACACATCTTTATAAATCCACATAACACATCTTGACACGAAAACCAACCTAACTCATTACAACTCGATAAATGAAAATTACATTTATTTTTACAACACCTTTGGCACAAGATTAGTCAACAACTCATTTCCCAACATACTAAAATTTAATTAAAGAGATTTACAATTGTTTTATAAAAGAAGATATGTTTATTATTTAGTGGGTAGAGGATATTAAAATGATGGATTTATTTAGGAAAATAAGTATTTATAAGATTTTTCTTTTTAATGAAGTGGGTTTATAAATTAGAAATTAATAGTTAATTTAAAGAGATGAATTAATTAAGTAAGTGGGTGCATTGATAAAAATAATACCTTTCTGTTTTTCTTTTTAATTAATTTTTAATAATATTATAAAAACAAGTTTTAAAGACGGGAGTGTGTAAGATTATATATTTATTTAAGAATAATTTTATACCTATAACTTATTTTTACAATTAATTTCTTACAATTTTGAGTTATAAAATTTTATTAGATACCTTAATTAAATTCTCTCTTTTTTTTTCTTCCTTCACTGATAATTTATTAACTCAGATTATAAAAAATTTATTATAGAAAAAGAAAGGAATATTTCATTTCCTCCCTGTTAAATTTATTAAAAATATTTTTCACCTAGTTTTTTTTTTTAAATTAACACCAATATCTAAATATTTCACAAATGTTAAAGAGTTATTTATTTTAATTAATAAAAAATTATTTTTACCCTTTTTTCTAATTGATTTTTTTCTCATTTCTCTACTTTGTGCCTCTGCGCACGCCTCTTTGCCCTACCTTTTTGTTTTTCTTTTTAATTATTTTTTAACAATATTATACAGACAAATTTTAAAGACTGGAGTGGATAAGATTACATATATTTACGAATAATTTTATTTTTATAATTAATTTCGTACAACTTCGAATTATAAAATTTTATTAGACACCTTCATTGCCATGTCATATAATTAAATTATCTTCTTTTTTTTTAATTGCTTCAATGAGACTCAGGTTGTAGAAAATTTATCGTAGAAAAAGAAAGGGGCGTCTCATTTACTCCCCCTTAAATTTATTAAAAACAATTTTTTTTTTTTTTAACTAACACCAACCCCCAATATTTAAAAATTATTTATTTTAATTAATAAAATGTTATTTTTACCCTTTCTTCTAATTATTATTTTTTTTTTTAAATGTTTCTTCTTCTTTGGCTAGTTCGACGCTTCACTTTTTCTTTACTTTTCTTCTTCTTGTACAGCCATCATCAAAATCATCAAATTTGTTGCTTCATCTTCCTAGTTGTTAAATTCTGGTGGTGGAGGATATCGACTGCTGCGATCACTTACTCGGCCGTCGCCGGAATCTGGCGCGAACTTGTGCTTTTTCCCTGCCGATCTCTCTTAACCGTTCCTCATCAATTCCCATCATCATTTTTCATCTCTTCCATCATTATTTTTCATCTCTTCCATCATTTTGTTCCAATGGGAACCATTCGACCACTAAAACCCCAACCCAGCAAATTGCCACTACCCATCCCACACCACATCGCAAGCTTTCCACACACCATGCTCCATCGGCCGACGCCTTATTGCCCTACCCTGCTGTATGCCCATGCCCGTCGCACATCACTCGTCCCTCCATCATTTCCCATCACTTTGCACCACAACGTACCAGCCCTGCCCGCACCCTGCCACTTGCCAGCAGCCCACACACTCCCACTCATCTCCCACTGCGTAGCCGCAGTTCCCTGGTCTTTTTTTTTTTTTGGTGGTTGGTGTGTGATTTGGATTTCCAATTGATTGTGTATTTGGTTTGCTGTGCTTAGGTGGTGTAGTTTGTGATGTAATTGTGAGAGGTTTGGTCTGTTGCATTCGGTTGGAGTGGGGAGACACACCAATTATTGACTAAACCAGTTTTGACAATTGTCCGCACTAAGTGTTCGACAATTTGTCCCAACCAACTTCCATTTGCAGCCCACACATTCTGCCATTGCCGTGCACTTTCGCCAAGCTGCCAGTGATTTTGGTGTTGTGATTGATGCTAATTTGGTCTCGAGTTGAGTTGCTTTGTGTGGCAATTTGCTTTGTCATTGTTGAGGTCTGCTTAGCAGATGCTAGCACACATGTATTTGCTTCAACCGTTCTGCCTATTGCTCACCTTGCCTCACACCCAACCAACAATCTGTTGAAGAAGAAGAAGAAGAAGGAGGTATTTACGTCTTGATCTTTTTTTTTTTTACTGTATATCTGTTAAATTTATATAACGTCTATTAAATATTTGGCGGTTTAGTTATATCTTAAATTACGGTTGCTTTAGATTTGCAATTTAAAAAATGAATTATTATTATTTATTTTTTTCAAACTTCTCCGGCTGCAGACTTGAGCAACATGAGAGATATAAGTATATAAAAGGATTAAAAATGAAATTTTATGTATAAAATACCATATTTATAGAATTATTAATGATTATATTGGTTTTCTACATTCCAATACTATCACCAATTGAAAGCAGTGTGATTGATAACATCATTTTGTGATTAAAATTAATTTAAGCAATTTATAGATGGAGGGAAAATAGTACAGGAAAAGATTGAAAGCAGTGTAACTCTAGATTTGAGATTAATCCAAAGTGTTATTTATGCATTTATCAATTGAAAATCAGAGGCTCCAAATCTTAAGTAATTGATTCTCTTCTAAAATATTAAGAAAATTGTGAATTCTTACATTATTAGGAATATTAGGAATTAGAAGGTTAAGGGGGTCACCAGAAACCACCTCAAATGAGGCAAGAGAGGAATTGGAAGACTTATGAACATACTTTATATTACATTTAAAAATAAATAAATAAATTGATCAATTCTCAAGAACTTACTCTGTTTCTTGTCTGGTGTTTCGCAGTTTTTGCACTGGTTTGCACTGCCATTAAATTGGGTCAATGCAAAGAAGAAAAAGAAAAAAAAAGAAAAGCAAGTTTCAAACAGAAGTGGCATGGCCAAAACCTTCAAATCAGGCTGATGAAATATAAAAGCATCAGGCTATTTCAGATGCTGGATGTATGTTTCAACTTAGCCAGTTGGTCAGATTTCTACACTTCTAATGGGGGAGATCACCAAATAGTAGACTGACATATTTTATTTCACAAACGTCGGTACTCACTGTTTGAAGATGTGTTTGATATCATTTGAATCCTGATATTTGGAAAAAAATTTCGTACTCTGAATTGTTGTATTTATGAATTGGAATGTCATATTGCCCTAAGAGATTTTAGAAGGTTATTGATTCAAATTGAAGAAGACTGAAACCAGCTTCAAATTTTACAAATAAAGAGGGGCCTCAAATGTTTCATCACATGTTCACCTTTTACAAAATTTACAAGTTTTCTGTTTATGTTCTACACTTATATCTGCACAGATCATGTTAAGTTACCTGAATTGTCACTAGTTGAATCCACGGAAACTCTTACATTTATCCTCATATTGTGGCCATCAGTCAAGACCTATGAATCCATGCAGTATGCAAGAACTTCGAGCAGGGTTATTGAACCACAGAAGCCTGTGATAAATTTTGAATTCAGTTCTTTGATGCAAACCATATTGAGCAATAGAAGCCAAAAGAGCTTAAAATTTTTTCCAGAGTTACATATGAGGATTCTGTTCAAGAAAGAACACAACATTGAAGGGATTTGGCTTCATAGAGTCACAACAATACGCTATGCTAATTGTTTTGGTTTTATGAATGCTGCTGGTATAAATTTTTAGTTAAATCACGACCTTACCAAACACGCGTTAGGTGTCACAAATCGCTTATTTTGCTGGCTCCCTGTGTAGCGTAGCGTATTAGCATCTATTTTACAACTAAAAAATTATCATCATCATATTGTTAATGATCAGAAAGCGAACAATTGATAAACCATAAGCTGAATTTACAAATGGCGAGATGGCGAGATGAATTTACTAAGTGAACAATTGAAAAAATATATGATTGATTTTGAATGGTTTTAAATTTTGAAAATGATATGTAATTGATATTAATTTGAAGTGCATTGCTAGATGTGTGTTTCCAGAAAATATTTTTCGGAAATGAAAACAAACACACTTCAGAATTTCTTTGCAAACTTAAAAAAAAAAAAAAAAAAAATTNTTTGCAAACTTAAAAAAAAAAAAAAAAAAACTTTTTTTTTTATTTAAGTGCATTTTCAAAATTAATCTAACTTAAAAAATTTGTAGAAATTGTTAAAAATAACCAAATTTAAGGGTTCAATTAAAAATTAGTATATAGAAAATTTTATTTGATTGTCTAACCAAAACTATTGGTCTATTAGTACGTTAATGTCTGCCCTTCGGCCTTTTGGCCCGCATGAGTGAAGAGGCTATTGGACGAGCCCTTTTTTATTGACTTGTTCGCTGGCTTTTTGGTTAGTCAATCAAAATTTTTATGATCGTAACTATTTTTCATGCATAGCTTTTATTCAGCAATTTATAGCAGTACTCGATAGCTCGATAGGGGTGTTTAGTTGCTATGATATGAAAATTTTTGAAACTTTATTTTTGAAACAACTATTGAAAATAATGTTATTTTTGCAAATTTTCTAAATTACTTTGTTTACTTTGATTAAAAAAAATTAAAGAGTTTGAATTCAAGGCTTTGTTTGTTTATGCTTCCATTTTTTCTTAGAGGGCACATTCACTAATGTATTTCAAATTAATATCGATCACATATCATTTTACAACTTGAAAACCAATTATATATCTTTACCTAATTTTGAAAATAAAATAAAAAACATAATTCATAAACAAAACAAATCAACATCCGCTAGGGTATAATTTTTTATTTTCTCCATTGTTTTTACAAGTAATTAGTTATCAATTAGACTACTGGAGTCAAAAGGCTAAGGGGGTCACTGGAAACTACCTGGAAATGAGGCAACATACGTATTAGAAGACTTAGAGGTGGGCACAGGTCGGGTAGGGTCGGGTTTACCCCAACCAGAAAAATACCCAAACCCGATCAGGTTAAGGAAATTGAACCCGAATTCGGGTTTTAGAAAAATGAGCCCGTCACGTTCGGGTTGGTCGGGTTGAGAAGTATTAAAAATTTAAACTGTTCGGGTCGGGTTGTCGGGTTTAGGTCAAGTCTAGATCGGTTTTTTAATATAATAAATAAATATTTTTAGAAAGTGTAACTAAAATGAATTGTGGCTTAACAGTAATATCACAACCGGAATCCCTTATACAGGAATCTCAGGGGTGATTATGTAAATAAATAAAATAAAATTAAACAAAACGTTTGACCAAAAACATTTATACTTAAAAATACGGGTTACAAAATTTTTTGACAAATAAATATACAGACAACTCACTCTGTTTCCCCTGATATGCCCAATACTATCCGAGATCCTCTATGTGAGTTTCGGATCACGTTGCTAGACTCCTGACCTCGGGTACCTGTGGAAGAAGGGGTAAGCAACACAGCCCAGTAGGAATTTTTAACGTTAGACAGTTCTATAATATTTTACATTCAATGCATGCATCACACAAATCACACATAACATACAATTCATTCTCTACCTCTCGTACACACTAATGTCACTATCGTACGTTTTTCGATCTCAATCGTAACCGTCGTTGCACGTGCGACTTATCCACATGAGTTCCACACGTATGCCAGATATTCCATACAATCACTCTGTATCTCATTATGCTTATCCGATAGCCAATCCGTGTACCAACGGATTGCCGTCTATCAGCTAGTCAGTTCTCACATCACTCGGATACTTGCGCACAAGCAAGACTATCCAATGTAATACGGATCCCTGCGCACCAGGCAAGATGATCCACGACTGACGGGTCGCTACACATAAGGCTAGGCGACCCATGTCTGATGGTCCCTACTCACAAGGCTAGGTGACCCATGTCTGATGGTCCCTGCTCACAAGGCTAGGTGACCTAGATCACTATTAAATCCCTGCACACAAGGCCAGGCGATCTGATATCTATCACAAGCCCCCCTCGGACTCCCGTACACTCAGACAGGACAACCCGGGGTCCATCCACATGATCAATTCTCACGTCAAACCTGACGTGTAAGTCCATTGTTGCACACCCATACACCCCTACCTATCCCATACCATGATCTTACTAGTACGCATAAGTAGTCCATGTCGAGCTCACCTCAATTACTCTACAATGTACAAATGATCTGGTCCCGTGATCGTTCGTTGATTACCACTAGCCCGTACGATTTCACTCATGTACGGCTCACCTGAAACACATCCATCTCTTTACGTACATACATTCATGTATCTCACACATAAACCGCATCATGTTTAACTCATTAACCATTTGTACTACCGTACAAGGCCCCATACGTCCCATTTCTAACGGTCATGTACTTGGACACCTCCAGTATCTTAACTATCTCATGACGCGTGTATATCCTCATGTTGTATCCCACTCATTCCATAATTCACGGTTACACGTGCACCGCCCGCGTAACGTCCCATCCAAACCGTGCTGTCTCTTGTGTAACACCTGTACACTGATCATATCCTCACATGCCATCCCACGTGGTACTCATCATTCATAATCTACACCGGGTCCATTCCAATATCACAATCTTTCACGTTCCACCCAGTTTTCCAACTCACTGTGTATTTCCATAATTCTGTACGCATGTACGTAACATCTCGATCTATCTAATTATCTAATGTATTTATTTGTTCATCACACAATCTTTATTCCCTAAACCACAACAATAAAGTAAATCTACATGCATGCTAAAATATAATAAAAAAGTACAGTCAGAAATCCCTACTTCGATATCCGAACCATCACTCGTGAACCACTTTTTCTCTCGTTTTCTCATTTGTACCACAAATCTATGCATTCCGGTGGTCCTGAATTAGTCCTCGGAGTCACGGGATCATAGCCATGCAAAATGGTAACCAGGGGTTAAATTGATATTTTACATATCAGGGACTTTACCGTAAATTTGTAAACTATACTTAAATAGACAAGTGGGGGTGAGAATGCTAACCTACAAATCCTAGGGGCCATTGTGTAAAACACATGATAGGAGGTAAACTGTCAACTTCCAAAATAGTGGGGGTGTTCGAAGGGGTGAAACACCAAGCCAGTAAGGTGAGGGGGCCGATGTAATTTATCAGTGGCAGTTGTGATTCAGGTTCTCTCACCGGAGAACACGATCGACGATCGAAAACGATGATCAGAGAGTACCACTTGCATTGTCTCGACGAGAGGAACTTGATCCGACCAACAGTGGTGCATATCGATGGCCGGAAGGGGCATATCGAAAGTTGACATTGGCGAACGCTTCCGGGCTGATTGCCGATGATCCAGGCCACGGTTGGCCGATCAAAGACCACCACCAGGATCCTCAGGCCGAGAGGAAGAAATTCGGACTGGTGGTACCGCCTGACGTCCCCGGGAATGGGAGATCGCCGTTGACGTTGTAGATCCTTCTCAGCATCGTTCTGGTGAATGCAGGCCTCGGACCGACGAACGGAGGATACCATGGTAATCAGCATCCTGAGAGCTTTCCATCGCCACCCATCTTGCTGGCTAACTCGTCGGGAATGTGAAACATCACCGAAGATGGCAATAAGCTCGTCTTCTCCGGCGAACAGGGGTGTTTCTATAGTTCTCCCTAAAATGCTGGCCTTCTATGCAGTTTATATAGATTTTGGGTTCCAGGGGTATTTCTACAATTTTTTAGACTTTCAACGATCGTGAATCCTGACCCCCAAAGTCTCGGTATCTCATCGCTGACACGTCCTCATCCATTTTCCACTGACGTGCCCTCAAAATGTCACCATCAGGAACTAATGACGAAAAACCCTCAAACCCACGTAAAAATAGTTTTAGTCCAATTTCCCAAAAGCTTTCGTATTCCTCTGAATACTCGCATACACAATATCATCACGTCTGTGTCATTCTGTATATACAAAAAATACGTACTTTTATGATTTTTCTAACTTTAAAATCTTTCACTTACATCCTTAAAATCTTTCACTTACATCCTTAATTCACTATTTTGAATTTATGGGTCGTTACAATCTACCCTCTTTACAGAAATTTCGTCCTCAAAATTTGTCAGTATGTCTCATTCTCTCACATCCACACTCTAGATGGGGGCTCCACCATGTAAAACATCTGAGTGAATGTCAAATTCACTCTGGCCCAACATGTGTCTCAGTCCAAAATACACGTCTCCTCAATACTAGTACGTACAACGTACCCTAAATCCCCAATGACCACAGTGGCAAAACCACTCTCAAACCACTCCCTCAATCTATCTCAAGGTTTCAAATGACCCAAACCAACACAAAAATGACTTTTTCGTCCATCCTGAATCTCACCTTTCCTGTAGTTTCCAGAAATATCCTTAATCTCAAGTCACAGTTTCTTCCAATACCGCTCGACACAAAGAGAATCCTCACGGCTCACCACATAGAGCCTTACAACATGCTATCCAGAATCAGTCTGATAGCTCTCATAACACACAATTCCACCAATTGGGAGGTAATCTCCCCCAATTGTCTCAAAAAATCCATCACACATACTTTCACATCTCTCTAGAACCAGATGATACGCCCCAACTGGCCATCCGCTGAGGGTTTAAATAGCACTACATAACATCCACATGTCTACCACTCGTAGACTCTGCCAAATTCAAACAATAAATCTCGGATCTCAATCTGACACTACGAAAATCCGTATCCCATGTGGCATTTTGAAATCCTTAAGAATCCTGAAAATTTCAAACGGTGCCATGGCGTAGACTAGTTCGTGCCTCGACAAAGAATTGCACCCCGACATGGAACCAGTTCCACACCCTAATGCCAACTCTCTGACTTCTGATTTATCGAACGTTTTTATTCCTTGCCTCGACGTGGAATCGATTTCATGCCTTGACGTGAAACAGTGGCGTGAACTTTCTGAGATGCCACTCTATTTCTCTTTTATGTGCCTATTTCAATTTCCAAATTCCACTAAATTTTATCCAACTTTTGTGCAAATACTCTCACTGTATCATCTCACAACCTAACCTGCTCAAGGGAGTACCTATGTGTGGCGCCCCAGAACCCCTTATACAGGAACTCCGAGGGTCACTATGAAAATAAGTGAAGTAAAAGTACTGAAAAGCAT
>JANKKB010002212.1:0-18937 GCA_026225775.1 Bursera palmeri
ACTCTCTTTTAAAATAATAATAATAATAAAATGTGAAAAATATTTGTTACTTTTATTTTTCTACATGGGCAAACGATTATTGTCTAAAAAACAAAAATTAATAATAACTGAAGAGAATTAATCCAATGTCATTAATATGCATATTTCTATAGATAATTATAGTTTTTTTTTTTTTTTTTTTTTTGNTATAATTATATTTTTTTTTTTTTTTTTTTTGCGTTTAATGAATCTTTCATAGAAATAAGATGAAATTATTTGGTTGGCGTAAGAGTTGAACAAAATGAATTTGGATTATGAATGGGGTTGGTAACAAGTACACTGTGGAGTTATACACTATTTGTTTTTTTATGGAAAAACTACATACAAACTCAATTGGGTCGTACATTGTGTGCCAAAAATGGTAAAAAGCTAGTCAATAGTAGTACTAGCTATCTCATTGTAAGTGGTTGGTATGGCAATTTAAGTTTCCAAATTACTTCTAGTTCAATTATTTGGCTAGTAACATCTTAAATCCAGTCAATAGCTAACTCATTGATTAAAATTTAGGTTTGGAAATAATGGGGAAGGAAGGAGGCAGGGGCCAGGCCATGCAGAAGGAACCAATCTTATAAGACAAGGTGAATAATAACGTTTATTTAAATAAAGAATCATTAAAAAAAAATGATAAAAGATTTGGAGAGAAGATTAAGAGATGGGTAGTTTGGTTAAGTAAAGAAAGGAGTAAGTACATAAATAAGAGAAGAAGTTAATTTAGGTAAGTACATGTAACCCACGTGCCCAATCCAACTCAACTTCGAAGATCATCAACAATTAATTGTTGTTAATTTTAGTTTTATTGAAGAAATAAATATTTCCTTAAATGGGATTCCCTTTGTTTTGATTGAATAGATTAAGAAAAGAAAGCATATAGCTTTGCCCCTAAAACGCGAGCAAGAGTTGGATTCACATAGATGAAGGAATGCGGCGGCCCCTGCAAAGGGATTTGCTGGCAAAAGCTATTAGTACAACTAACCAAATTAAAAGGGGAGACTGGCAAGAGCATAGTGGATGCCCACAAACCAAGTCAGGACATAAATGAATTTTAATATTAATACTTGCTCTTCTTTCTTTTTAAGATTTTTATTTTTAATCTTTAATTTCTTAATTTCCGATGATTTTAGACATTTGCTTTTGAGAAACTATTAAATTCATATTTTTACAGTAAAGTAGATGATAGTGATGAAGTAGGATCATCTTGACATTCAATTTTGATTTAATTTGATTTTTTTTTTGGACAGGAGAGATAGAGAGATAGCCGTAGAGAAGAAAGAGAGAGAAAGAGGAGAGTAGTCTCGTGAAGAAGATGAATATTAAGGAAGAAAATTAAAAGCTTTTCTCTTCTTCTCTTCTCTTCTCGGTATCAATCACATTCATTCATTCTTTGCTTCTTCCTTTTATATCACGAGATCCCCATCTCTCTCTCCTTTCTTCTTTTCCTTCACAAAAACTCTCTCTCAATATTCATACACATAACCAACAATAACAGAAACCCAGCGCAGAGCGTTTTTATGATGTCACGTTCTAAGAAATCCATACAAGACGTAAACTTTGAGTCTCTAACCTACCGATTCACTGACTCCGTCAACTTTAGCGGCAACAAAAACAAGCCGGACTTCAAAGAACTCGATCTGGGTTCACCAGTTTCACCCTTGGTAACACGTGCTTCCGTTAATAACAACAACAGCAATGGCGCCACTGCCACCACATCAAGCAGCAGCTCCAGCTCTTCTGGTTCTGCTTCTGGTTCAGCCTCCGCCAGAAACAACAACGCTACCCAATTGCCTAAAACTAGCACGAATAGCCACTCCCACTCCGGCGAGCTGTCGGGCTCGCCCGGATCCGCGCCTCCTCAACGGAATTTGAAGCCGGGTCACCGGAGATCAGTCTCGGCTGGTCCGCCATTGATCTACTCTGGTTCCAGTTTCAGTACAGCGAGCAGTAGTAGCAGTATCTGTAATGGAAATGGAGCGCATTCGGTCTCTTCAAATCCAAATACGCTTCCAAGTGGCAACATTTGTCCGTCTGGGAAGATCCTCAAAACTGGCATGGCGTGTCGTGCCTCGAGCAGGACTGACACGTTGGGTACGGGCACAGGAAACTACGGACACGGCAGCATAATGCGTGGTAATAGTACCGCGAAATTGGGGAGTGTGCTGGATGCAGAGGAGGTGAAGAAGGCGGGCAATGATATGTATAAAAAAGGGAACTTTGTCGAGGCTTTGAAATTGTACGATAAGGCCATATCGATGTCGCCTGAAAACGCTGCGTATCGGAGTAACAGGGCGGCAGCTCTGACGGCGATGGGGAGGTTGAATGAGGCTGTTTTGGAGTGTGAGGCGGCTGTAAGGTTGGACCCTGGTTACAGCAGGGCTCACCAGAGGTTGGCTTCACTTTATCTTAGGTGAGTTTGTTGTTGCTTTGTTTTCTGTTCTTTATTTCTTGGAAGAAATGTTAATGTTATTGGTTTGTTGCCTTTTTCTTGGATTTAGTGTTTCTGTGTTGAGTTTCTTATTGGTTGGATCTGTTTCCGTGGGCTTCTATCTTTGCATTGTGTTATTGTTATTTCTTTAATCTGGCTTTGGGTTCAGTTCTGCGTTCTCTCTAATCGGTGGTTCTTTCTGTTTTTGTTTAGGATATTAGATCTCATGTTTCTTGCTTCCCAGTAACTTGGTTTTGTTCTTCTTGAAAGTTACACGTTTACACCGGTTGATCCTTGAGTTGCTAGCTGTCTACCTCGTTTTTTACAGTACATACATTTACAAGTCTCGAATTGGTTGATCTCCGTTTATTTCTTGGATTTGAGCTGTTGAAATTTACGGGTTCCTTCTATTTTGCTGTGTGATGGATTAAGGTTTATGATTATCATACATTTTCTTGTTACGCTTGATACCTTTTAGTTTCTAAATTTTATGGTTCTTAATGTTCCTCTCAAATTTAGGTCCATGTGTTTTCGTGAACATATCTTGCTTTTCATTGTTTAGGCATCATTTTCATGAGGTCATCATCAATTTTAACTGGGTTACTTCTTCAGATTAGGGCAGGTTGAAAATGCCAGGCGTCACCTCTGTTTTCCTGGGCAATACCCAGATCCAGCTGAGTTGCAGAAGTTGCAATCGTTTGAGAAGCATCTAAGTCGATGTGCAGAGGGCAGGAAGATTGGTGATTGGAAGAGTATTCTCAGGGAAACTGATGCAGCGATGGTAATTGGAGTGGACTCCTCTCCTCAGGTGCTACTACTATCCTAATATTTTTCATTAGCTCTGGCTGATATAGAACTATGTTTCAGATTGTCTGAACTTTGTAGAATGGAATTTACAGATAGTTGCTTGTAAAGCAGAAGCATTTTTGAAGCTCCACCAAATTGGAGATGCAGATTCTTGTCTATCAACAATGCCTAAATTAGAGCATTATCCTACTCTCTCACAAATCAAGTTCTTTGGAATGGTTGCAGAAGCTTATGTTCTCTATGTTCGAGCACAGGTTGAGATGGCACTAGGAAGGTGAGCTCTGAACTTTGAAGTTCAAATTCAAACTTTGTCCTCTATTTATTTGGGGTGAGTGAGAACAGATAATAGATGTGTTGCAGATTTGAGAATGCAGTTTCGGCAGCAGAGAAAGCTGGGCATATTGACTGCAATAGTGTAGATATCGCAACTGTGTTAAAGAATGTGAAAATGGTTGTAAGAGCTCGTACTCTTGGTAATGATCTTTTCAGCTCCGGAAGATATTCTGAAGCCTGCTCTGCTTATGGGGAAGGCCTTAAATATGATAGGTGGAACTCCGTTCTGTATTGTAATAGAGCAGTTTGTTGGTCGAAGCTTGGATTATATGAAAAATCCATAGAGGACTGCAACGAAGCCCTCAGAATACAGCCAAATTACAGAAAGGCTCTTCTTCGCAGGGCTGCTTCAAATGGAAAGGTGACTAGGCATATTGCTTTTTGTGTGAATGTTTCCATTATGCATAACATGTTCTTTCTTTGTAATCTGTGTTTGATTTTGGATCTTTTGCTGTTGGTTGGTACAGCTTGGTCGGTGGTCAGAAGCTGTGAGAGATTATGAAGCCTTGAAGAAGGAACTTCCTGAAGACAATGAGGTTGCTGAAGCTCTGCATCATGCACAACTTGCACTAAAGAAATCTTGCTATCAATTGGTAAATAATACGAAATTGGGTGGTGAGGTAGAAGAGATTTCAAGCCTAGAAAAGTTTAAAGCTGCAATATCATCTCCTGGTGGGACATCTCTTGACATAGTGTTACCCGTTGTCTCCCCTTCTGCTCTTCAGCTTATCTCAACTTTCTTGGCTGATTTCAGGTGTTTCCGTAGTTCATTTTAAAGTGGCGTCCAGCAAACAATGTGAAGAAATATCTCCGTTTGTAAATACACTCTGCATTCGCTATCCATCTGTGCATTTTTTTAAGGTAGATAACTTACTCTCCCTAAGCTGATGAAGATCATTCCACTTCATTCTACATTTTTCTTTAAATGAGTTCAATTACAACATGTTGACAAAGATTCATAAGTAGAATGTGCAGATAATTTCAAATTCTTTTTATCTTTGTTTCCCTTTTAGAGTATGAATTCAACTGATTGAACTGGTCCTAAATTTTGTTTGTGCTTACTTCAAAGGATTTGCAATTATAAATGTTTCAATCAGAGTAAAATTAACTAATCTCTTACCAAAGAAATGCAAATATTGATGTTGGTTTGTTTGACTGTATTTTGAAGGTGGATGTGGAGGAGAGCTTGGCAGTAGCAAAAGCCGAGGGTATAAGAAGCATTCCAACTTTTAAGATTTACAAGAATGGAGATAAGGTGAAGGAGATGATCTGCCCAAGCCATCAATTTTTGGAGGAGTCAGTGATAAATTACAATCTATAGAATACATATCCATTCTTGCTTTCATGGCTCAAGCCCTCTCACATCTGGTGGTAATTCACCAGAGTATTATTCATCACACTCTTTGATTCATATTAGGATTGCCAATTTTACCTGTTACATAATCAGCTATACAATTGTTTAAGAAGAACTCGAGAGAAAATTGCTCGTGTAGTTCACAGTTGGTAATTAATTATTATTTTCCCTATATATGCTTTCTGGTTAAATCCCTCGCAACTTCAAAGCCAATAGTAAACGTCCTCTCTAAAATAAAATAAAAAAAGCCTTGCTTTAGAACAAAGTTTCGGTTACTTATGGTGATAGTCCTGTTTTTGTGTCCCAAGAAAAGCTGGAAAATCAGTAAAATATCAAATATATCACCTCTCTGGTCGCCATATGTACTGTTGAGGGATGATTTGGCTGGTAAGTGATGCTGTTGAATGGCTTGTCTGCCGGATAGTTGATGATTTTAATTGCTTTCACCCATCTTCATTGTAACCCTTCACCAAAAAGCTAAACAAAACAAAACAGGAGTTGTGGGTGGCCAATAATTCTGAAAAATATGCCCACTTTATTTCTAGGGAAGTAATAACATTTTGGATTTATCGTCACTTTTACTATTTACATCTACCTCGAACAAGATTCTGGCAGGCTGGAACCCACACAGAAGCAAATCTTGCTTCCAATCTTGTGTACAAACAAATTATTGATGGGCACTCTCTTGGCCTCGTGCAGTACTTTTTAATTTAATAGACAAGCTTTCTTCCTACTTTTGGCGTCTTTTGTTAAAGTAGCAGTCACTGCATATTTTTATCATCATTGTATATCTACCAAGATAAAACCTTGTCAATCCTGTTTTTGTTAATATTTTTTTCAATCAACTTGAAATATTTCAATTCATTACTTATTCTTATCTTCAGTTTGAATCATTTAACCACTTTTTTGTGGCAAGATTTCTTTTGGGTAAAAAAGAACAAAAATGTACCGACTGGTTTCTGATTCTAAAGTGTAATTACCTTTACCTTGGGGCAGCAATGGCAATGAAGCACCCCGTGGACGTGATGTGGATTATGCAATTACAGAAACACCCTCCATGCTGCTTCTTCCTTTTTAACAGAGCCCTGAGCTGCTTGTCCCTAATAAAAGATAGATCCAAGAAGGTGATGGTAATGTATGGTACGGTGGGTACGAACAGGTCGGAGAGTGTGGTTGTTGGAAGGCACAGAGGCAGCCTGCAGGCTCAATGTCATCCTTGTGTTCGATTCTCCTTGAAATCCTAAAAGTTGTAAAGCTCCACTGTACAACATCCATCATTCATAATCATCATCATCCTCCCTTCAAGAAGTTTGCATGTACATTTGATCGATGAAATAATTAATATACAATACACATGATGATATGGTGTATTATTATTGATGGCCAGATACACATGCATTCTCGATCATATATCTCATCATTATCTACAAATACTAAAGCTTAGGATCCTGATTGTAGCTTAATTATAATATATATATATTTTATATTATATTAGTAGAATAAATCATACCCATTTACTTGCTTTTCATGTACATACATACACTTGCATATGTTATGGATTTTTAACACTTTTCAATGTTTATGTATGTAATTATTTTAATACACAGCAAAGGATTTGGTATCAGTATATGTAATGATAATATAATGTGTTAGCAATGTAGAGACACCACTACAAGAATGTGTCTTTTACTCACAAATTAGTAATTAATTTAACGAATGGATGCCATAGTAGTCATTGTGATCATCAAAGGGTAATTATTCAGTGATTATTTTTCAATATGTAAATATTAGACCTGAAATCATTCAATTTTGAGGAGTATTTGATAATTTTTTTTATTGACTAATATATAATTCCATGAAANTTTACACATTTTTGATTTCATATTCAATGAAAAAGCCTAGAGGCTTTTAATTAGTTTACAAACAAGAACATAACTGAAAATTATTTTCACTATAACAATGGATATGAAGATTTCAAGGAAACCCTTGAAAAGATTAAGGCCAGTTTACAATATAAGGGCCCGATTACAATTCAACAAACCATGCACATGCACACAGATAAGTGATTAATTGATTAATAATTAAGGCCNATCCATGCATGCCATACCAAAAAAGTATTACTGGCCAGCAGCAAATGCCTCAACGGGGAAAGTCTTGGTGATCCCAGCGAGGCTTTTGAAGTGAATCTTTCCAGTTGGTGGATCATCAACTTTGATCTCACTCACAGGAGGCCAAAGCATGAGCTCCTTGGCCTTCACTCCCTTGAGCTTCTTGATCTTCTTCTTCTCAATATANGCCATTGATAGCGCTATCATAACTCACAAGCTTGCTAATCATCTTGAACTCGTGCTCCACTTTATTTTTCTGCACGATCCACATGTACCCCGTTTCTTTAACGTACCAAACTTCGATGACGTTGGCTAAAGGGAGAAGCCCTTGAGGGAGATCAAACTCTCGAAGAAGATCAATCGCCAATTTCAGTTCTTCTTCATGGCCACTCTTGACTACGGCTCCTTCCTTCTCTGCCATGGCTGATGATTATATAATAATAATATTGTTTTGTATGCTTGGATAATTGAGGATCTACTTTATAGTTTATATAGGATTTCTACATTAAGGGAGAGTATACATAAGACAAGCTTTAGTGGTTAATACGAAGCAAAAGTTGCATTGTGATAGTCGTCGTCCGAATATATTGTTTCATGTACACTCTCCTCTCACTTGTCAAAAAGCTTTCGTCACAAACCTAATTTAGAAGCTACACCTTTACTTTCATTTTTTTTTTTTTGTAAATAATTGAATTGAACATAACATTTTTGGTTAATGTATATTATGTATCCAAACATCGTTAATTTTCTTCTTAATACCTTGAAATATTATCTATTAGTAGTGTTGAAATTTTTTCTTCAAATGGTTTTCAATGATTTTTAACATTATTTAATTAGTAAGTAGCATAGGATATTCGAGATTTGACCATCATTTTTATGATTAATCCTCCTTAGTTCTAGAATCAATAAAAAAATTAAAAAANAAAGGTAGCTTTCAGCTAAACCTCTTGTTTGTTCAGTGAATCATGGAGCCCACATCTAAATAAAAAACCACCAAACAAGAGGTTTCTGGAAGGATGAGCTGAGGTGCCACGTCAGCAAACAAAACACGGATGCAGTAGCGTGAGTGCGTTTCTACTCTACTCTCCTCTGGAGTGTGAGGCTCTAGCTCTCTTATTTTATATATATATATATATATATATATGAATTAGGATGAGCTTACTAGAGTAGGGAGGGTGAAGTGAGAAGTGACACGAAAATTCGGCAATGAAAGGACGCAAGGAGAAGATATCAATGGAAAAATACATTGAGTTTGTTGACTCGTGCAAGAATATTGACCTCAAAGTCAATTTTCTGAATCAGGTAATTATATTCTCTTTCAATATTCATTTCAATTTGCTTAATTTTGTTGCTTTTTCATTTTTTTTTGGGTTTAATCTCGTAGATCATCTCCATGCATGGTTTCAAGAAAATCTGCAAAGCTCCAAAGGTTAGGTTGTTCTTTACCGACTATGTTTCTCATTTAACTCGTTAATGATATTTTGTTGATTCCGAAGAAAATTAATGGAACAGGAAAATCAGCAATTGCACTAAATAGATTAGAAAAAAAAATAAAGACATAAAAATCAAATTTCTTGGCAATCAAACAGATTAATTTTTTGAATTTTTAATGTAAATTGTAACGTTAGGTTATTTTTTTTAATCATGTTTTTTATTTAGTTAGTTAATCTCTGTTTGGCTCCAAAGAAAATTAATGGAGCTAGAAAATCTTATATTGCTCTAAATAGATTAGTAAAATAGACATAAAAGTTATTTTTCTTGATAACCAAACAGATCATTTGAATGTTCAATGTAAATTGTACAGAGTGCGTTAAGCGACGCCGTGCAGGCATTGGATCTGAAGGATCCATCACGCTCCACATTGAAAGAGAACATCTCGTCGTGCGCATCCCTCTCTCTCAANAGACGTTATCGCTGACCTGAACGACCTCGCTTGGCAAGAGTGCTGCGTCACTTCCATCAGTATCCTAAACAGCACGAACACGAACACCACCACCACCAACAGCGACACCGAGACCTCCCAACTTTCAAAATCTTTGACTCGAGATTCTTCTGCTTCTACATCACCGTATTTCGGATTTGAGATCGCTGAAACGCCGATGAAATTGTTGCCGAAAAGGAAGAGATCGTAGGCTTGAGTGTGTTTATGTTTCGATTGATTTGTAGTTGTCATACTGTTTCTGCGAGTTTTGGCGGGAGTTGTGGAAGACATTTTGATTGGCATTGTTAACAGTATTTTAAGAAGTTTGATGTTTTTTCTGTAGGTGCAATTGTGATTTTAATAAAAAACAAGGTTACTTCTGTCTTTTAATTTCACATGCCATCTGTAAAGGCCGACTACATGCCGATGGAAGATATAAATAGTGGATGACATGNGTGTTCAGTTACTTTATCCTGTATGCTACGCCGTATGGGATGGCGGACAACATGTCCGTGGTATTTTTATTTGTTGGGGTAAATACATAGACACCCCCGAGGTTTGTTCTAAGTAAAACTCACCCTTGTTATTCATAAAGTAACATAAAGACTCCCATTTTGATATTTTAAGTAACATTAAGACCCCTATTTTTATGAGTCAAGACCCTATGTTTTCCAATTCTGGGGGTGTATATGTTACTTTATTAATAACATGGGTGAGATTGTACTTAGACCAAACCTCGGGGGTGTCTATGTATTTACCCCTTATTTGTTTGTAATTAAACGACATGCCATAGGCTGTGTTCAGGTGGGCTATACAAATTCAAAACCATTTTGCTTAAAANCTTGCGATTACATTCATTAATATAATCAACCTACGAATATATATTGATTTTATAAATGCATAGAAAAAACATATTTATATTATCAACCAAGTAAACATGGGCTGTAGAATATCTTTTCGTTCAGCACTTAAACATACACTAGTCGGATGATATTGCAACAATTGAAAAGATTGCATCAGATATGAACAGAAAAACATGCAGGCACCACAGAGAAGAAAAAGATACAATCTTTCATACAGAATGCATAGTAAATACCATTACTTTGAAGCAGAAAGGCCAAGTACGGAGTCTATTAAAAAGTAATCTAAAAGAACAGAAACATAGTCTATAGCCTTACAGCCATCAGTAATAATTCAATCACATTTCATAGTTCATTTTCTGAATGTACACTGACAAATAAATTATGACAAAAGAAGAAAATAAGAATTATAAACAGAAAAGACAACTGCTTTTTGAATGGAGAATATCAGATCTTTGGAGATTTTTCAACTCATGGAAGCAAACAGAAATTGTTGGCACAATCAGTTCTGCCACTCTGATTTAAAATACACTTGTTACACACATCAGATGTGCCAACTAAAAGTGCATTTAAAAAAAAAAAAAAATAGTGCCTAAATAGCAGAAACGGAAAGAAGAAAAAGGAAAAACAACTTCCTTTTTAATCTTTTTGGCAAATGATCACTGAATTCTCTCTGTTTAATTTATCAAAACAAATATCACCGACTAGACCTAGAAAAGATAGAGAAACATATATGCTCATAATAAAAATCACAATTATACTTTGTGGTATATGTTTGCCAAAATTACACGCAGAATGTGCAAAATAGAGAAGCAAAGGAAAAAAAAAAGAAGATTTGAAGTCAGCAATTAGAAGCAATCGCGAGAACTAGCTAATTACCTTCGTATGGAGACTGAGCTGGAACAAGAATCATTACATTAAAATATCGCATTTTATCTTCTGAAGGAGAAGCACTAATTCCAGGAGCTTTTTAATAACAAGAATTTCAGATCATAAATGACCTCGTGTACTCTTTTAATAGACCATGATTCCAAACCAGCATTTAGAGGACTCATTAACAAAATGTCATAATCTACAATAACTTAGAGGGATTGACTGGTAGGCTGGTAGCATCCATCGTTTCATTTTTTCTCCATGTCAAAAAACAACCTAAAGCCAGATCAAAGTAATTTATGTGCCTGGCCTAGGCGTAATTTTTGCTTTTCTTTTTAAAGCGAAAAGATAAAGAATATCTCATTTTGATTTTCAGAAGGAAATCACAGTATTTTCACTCGAAATAACTTGGTTTAACAATACTATAGATTTTGTTGATTAAAATCCTAAGATGCAACATGAAGTAGCTAGATTACGTAGAGAAGAAAGAGCAACCTGGTTCAGTGAGAAGCTGCTGCGTTTCCGATAGAATTAGAAAGACAGACAAATCAAATTAAAATCACATAAATAAAAAACCTAAGAAAATGATATCATATATACGAACGCATGCCTTCAAAAGGTGCGGATGTACCTTGACAATTCTACGAGGCAGATTGTTATTAGTCATTAATTCTCAGAGAAACAAAGAAACAAAGAATCAAGAGTTTAATAGTATATTTTCTGAAAACGAAGAGGAGAAGTTGAAACAAATCGAGTACGTTAAGAAGTCAAGCACTCAACCATCAACATAATAATTACCGAGTTTGTCTCCATGATTCTCACTCACCGTCTACCTCTAGGTAGCTGATTTTTCTCAGTGACCAATGAAAATAAGGTGATTGATTGATCATTAATTGACCTTCCTTCTATTCTCTCTTCTTTTTATCTTTTTTTTTTTTTTTTTAAGGAAATTTATTAAATTAGCTTAGACCTGGAAATGAATAATTAGAAAGATGATTTTGCTTTGTTTGAGCGACGATAATNTGACCAATGAAAATAAGGTGATTGATTGATCATTAATTGACCTTCCTTCTATTCTCTCTTCTTTTTATCTTTTTTTTTTAAAGGAAATTTATTAAATTAGCTTAGACCTGGAAATGAATAATTAGAAAGATGATTTTGCTTTGTTTGAGCGACGATAATTGGTTCGTATTGGGATTAGGATAAACTTAGTTGGGCCTATTAGTATTACTTGATGACACTAAAATTACTATCAGGCAACAGATGATGGAAAGCACACGCCAACTAACTTTTCCTCATACAATCATGCAATTTCATCCATAATAAGCCACAAAATGAGGGAACAAAAAGTTTACAAACTTGATATTCGCTATTATCTTTATAGCAATTTCCTTCCATTTCAATCCTATGGCTAATAATGTTTGAGAACTCTTGAAGCCATACTGCCAGTTGATGTTAAAAAAGGAGATTGGCAATCAACTACCATGCAGAATATGTAACAATTAGTAGCAATACCAAGACGGTTTGCAAAAATAATAATAATTTGAGAGGCAAGCAAGCTTAAAATGAACTTCAAGCATAAACACAGAGGAAATCCAAATAGCAGAATTCCTCCTGTGGCATTTACATCAAATTAGAGAAACACCTTCGGCAATCAGGACAAGCCTCTACACTCCAGTATTCATCATGACAGGAAGAAAATGCCCGGGGGGGAGTTAAGTAGGACCAATCATGTTTAGATACCATGCTACAATAAACCACACCATAATAAGGCATTTTAAAAACGAAAAGACAGCAAGCGAAAACAAGGGGACTTTAAGTAAACACTAAGATTGACTATCAAGTTTTGTCCCTTTTTTCCCAACAAGTACAAGTCCAAGCTGTTGCTCTCTTCATCACTGCAGAAGAAAATGAATGATGACACACAGTAAGCGGAGCAGTGTGAAATAACAACACTAATGATAGCTTTGATACAAAGTATAACCCACCTCTGCATCCTCTGCCCCACCAACTTTGGCAGTGCCATTAGTCCTCTGAGCATCTTCTGTTACAGTAGCAAATAAGGGAAGATAAAAAGAAAAAAAAAATAGTTAGAATATGCTGGGGCCTTGAAAAGGAAGAAGAAAAAGAAAGGCACTAGGATTGGTGTTCATTGATATTATGTGCGTGAGTGTGTATTGGCCACTATATATTTACGTTTTTGCACAGAGAAAGGAACCATGTTCTTTCTTTCTTTCTTTCTTTTTTGTGAAAAGATTTATGAGAATAGTCTTCTGTAAATACTTTTATGCATGCACATATACAGTCATGCTTTTTAGTTTTCAAAGGCACTTTCATCTAGCATTTTTCCCACAGTACTGTAAACCAGCATTGAGATTATACATTCCAACACAACATGTGGCAATTACTCAAACAACCACCAACCTGATACAGGTAAAGCGGCTGCTCTTATGATATAAATTTGATAATTTAAGAATAAGTAAATTTCGTAGTTAAAAGAAGCAAACTATTTAAAGTATATGGTGGTTATTCATATATAATAACCTCCACTGGATGTGCTTTCAACATGATTATTTATTTGTTAAGAGGCCTACAATAACAGCAGATAATACAAACCATACAAGTTGTAGTCCGAAATCAAGCCTCTTAAAGTTTCCAATGATAATGTTATCTTCACTGCATTATCTCAATTATCAAAGACTTAAATGGTATTTTCATCTATCATTAGAATGTGACAGACTACACACTTCGGATTTTCATATTTCATTAGAATGTGACAGACTACACACTTGGGACTCAACAAGTAGGTGCTCCATTGATAAATTTGCGCTCATATAACATATGACACATGAGAAAATCAACATCTTTTCTCATCAAGTTCACAAATCAATAGCAATTTCATAATCCCTTCACCATGTCAATCAATCACATCAACCTTCCGTTTCATTATTGTTGCTCTCAGTGAAATGACATACAAAACATATCCTGACTTAAAAAAACACTACTGTCTCCGCAAATTATCACATGCATTAGGACATCCATGTCAAATCCACAAATATGTGCTTTAAACCATTGGATGAGTTAAGATTCAAGAAAAGTAAAGATGTAAAGACTCTCAAAACATAATCAAGTTTGAAATCAAGTCAAAGAAATCATACTCAAAACAGAAGGCCTTAACCAGATCCAACTATTTATATCATAAATCAATTTATATGCCCAAAAAACAAACTGATCCAACAACAAAACAGAAAAAAAAGCACAAATCTGACAAAAGTTTAACTGCTACTAAGTCACAAATCACCTCCATCTTCTGGGATATCAGAAGTCCATAAGGTGAGGTTGTCCCTAAGAAGCTGCATAATTAAGGTGCTATCTTTGTATGACTCCTCATTCAGAGTGTCCAGTTCTGAAATAGCTTCATCAAAAGCTTGTTTGGCAAGGTGGCAAGCCCTGAAGAAAAGAAGGGGACAGAAAAAGAAATCAGCTTCCATGTAAAATTAAAAGATGGAAGAACAGAATTCTATATTAACTAAGATGCATATAGTATCTTACAAACCTTTCAGGGGAATTCATGATCTCATAATAGAAGACTGAGAAATTCAATGCCAAACCTAATCGAATGGGATGTGTAGGAGGCAAATCAGCTTCTGCAGCACTGGTAGCTGTCTGCAAAATAGATGGAATTATAAATAAAATTTAGGACGAGAGAGAGAGAGAGAGAGCAAATGCAAAGAAGACTTCTATTAATGTTAATGATTTGATAACTGAAGTTCCTCTAAAATACTGCATAAATGACAGCTTTCACCCTCAATTACAGCCCAAGCAAAAGTAATATAAATTGCATCACTAGGAGAATAAGAAAAAAGTGTAAAGAAAAGGCAATAGCCATCGTTCCAGGAAATAAAAGATGCTTTAATCATTAAGGTATTCAAACAAACTAAAAATTTTACTTATTTCAAAAACTCTTGAGCAATAATGTTAACTAGAAGAATGAATTCAATCACATGCACATAAAGAATTCAAGTGCAGACAGTTAAACAAGACAATGAGCAAATGATCTCAACTATAATAATGATTTAACCTTATAGACCATGACAACAAGAACATACAAATTTAATAAGAATAATTGATCAAGCAAAAAGGAATAGTCTACTCTTTATATATCAGGAAAAGAAGAAGAGAGTGAACCTTAGTTGATTGACATACTGAAATTATAGAACTTCATAAAAAGTACAGAAATTGACTAGTACCTCATATGCTTTCATTGAGTTGGCAGCAACCTCTTTCTTCTCATCACCAGTCTTGAATTCAGCAAGGTACCGATAATAATCTCCTTTCCTGCTTACAATAAAAAATTAAATCTCCAAGTGTAGAAATTCATGTACATATTACACATCACCAAAGTTGCTCAGCGTATAAACCCTCACATCTTATAGAAGAACACAGTTGATTCACCAACGGATGCTGAAGGGATGAGGTGTTCATCGACAACAGTCATAATATCATTGCAAATGTTAGTGAGTTCAGACTCAACCTTCTGCCTATACTCCTTGATCCGCTTTGCATTCACTTCATTTCCTTTTGCTTCTTCCTTTTGCTCAATTGATGAAAGTATCCTCCATGATGCTCTTCGTGCACCAATTACATTCTTGTACCCAACAGAGAGCAAGTTGCGCTCTTCCACTGTCAATTCAACATCAAGCTTTGCAACATTTTTCATTGCATTCACCATCTCTGCTCAATTGCCAGAAAAATTAAGGATTAAATAAATCAAAGAATAATAACTTTGAACGAGCCAATTTACAGACACAAATAGTAATTAAAAAAACATAGATCATAACTTCAGATGAGATATGATCTGAAATGCATAGAACAATACATCCCACAACATAGAAACTTGAAAAATTTTTATAATTACAACATGAAATTCAAGAGGCCAAAATTTTGTCCGTAAGCTATTTTCTATCACAACCAATCAGATAATATTTAAAAAAAAAAATCCCAGATCATAACAGGGAACAGTGAAGTATATATCAAGATAAAGAGCGCCTCAAACAAAAAAAAAAGAAAAAAAAATCTGTCTCTCTTTGCAGACAATATTTCTGGTCAAATCAGCAAACAGAAATGATAGCTGATCCATACAGAACTCAAAACTTCACTCAGTGACACCAATTCACACTATTTCAACTATTTTGCATCAATCCAAAAAGAAAAATAATAAGAAATGCAAGTAGCGAAATTCAACCAGGTTCTACTTCATGCAGTTGCATCAACAATGAAAGCAAGGCACACGAATTGAAGTAAAACCAGTATTGAACTTGAAAACAGCTAAGTGAAGGAAACACAGTGCGGTAAATTCTCACCATCGTAGCGCTCGGCCTGCTCAGCGAGCTTGGCGACGTAGACGAAGTTTTCGCGTTCTTTAGTGGAAGCCATGGCCGATCTCCGAGAGAGAGATTAGGGTTTTACTAAAGGTCTCTAGAGATTCTTCTCTCTTTCTTTGGTAGTATTGCAGAGGTCTTTTACGTTTCAGAATTTCGTTTACTTAAATAATTTTAATCAAATTAATTAATTAATTCACTTATTAAGTGAAAGTAATTAAGCTTGTCCAGTACCATTTTATAAGAATTTAAATCGTGCTTTTCTAAGGATTAGGACAAGAGCCCGCCAATCAGAACGTGGCACGTTCTTGTTCGTTAGCAGTGTGGGAATTAAAGTATTATTGTTTTTATTTTTATTTAATTCTATGGTCCAACCCCAAATGAATTTGGGCCCATTCACCATCTTCTTCTTTTCTTCTTTGGGATATTGACAAATTTGTTTTCAGATATTAAAAACATTTTTTTTACCTATTTTACTACATACATATAAAAGCATTTGGTAATTACTTACCTCTAAAAGTGTTTTTAAAAAAAATAATAAATCATAACAATTTTTACAAAACTGTTTAATAATTTTTAAAGTTAGATTATTATGACTTATATTTCTAACTTAAAATATTAACACAAATCCATAACATTCACTAATTACAACTCAATGGTTTAAGAGCTCTTAGAATTGCTATGAAATTATAATAAAAAAAAATTGAAGCTGAATATTTTATACATCCCAATTTGTTTGTTAGTCTATCAGATTACAATGGAATATCTTTCATAGTTTAAAAATATCTTAATAATATGTGAAATCAAAGATATAAAGAGTTTCGTGGGAAATAATAATATCTTAATTGGATTTTATACCAAAATAGAACTATTATATAAGAGTTTTTATTTATTTATTTTTTGATAACATTTAAGGAAACCATTAGAATAATTAAGATAATTAAGACGAATCAAACCAAAAAAATTACTGTTCTATACATTAAATGTTCTTGTTATTATATCATACCCTTTAATGGCTAGAATCATCAAACATAAATATCAAATTAATTAATTAATTAGGAATATGGTGGTCTAGAAAAGCATGATTAAAAAATAATTAGAGATGATAAGATAATATACTATATACATAAGATAAAATATGGTGTAAAGGTTGGTGGACTTTTTTCCCTTTTTTTTTAATTAAGTTTGCTTGGACAAGGTGGTAGGTGAGTGAACCAAAAGATCAAATATAGTAGGTATTGAGTCACTGTAAATGGGTAGGCTCCTATTTAATACTGACAGAGACATTATTTACTGTTTGACAATCACCTTCTAATGCTAATGGAGGATCTGCTTCATGCCCATTTGGTATCAGCACATTTAATACCAGATTGCTTTACATGACATTATCAATTGAATAATTGGGAAAAAGCATTTGAAATTAATGGTATAGTCAAAGATTGGATTTATTGTTGCAAATGTTTGGTTCTTCTGAGAAATTTACAGTTGACTGGTGTGGCTATGATGGTGGTTATGGACTTTCTTCAGGCATTTCATGATGATGTTTGCATGGGGAGGAGTGAGTGGCAGATCGCAAGTGGTTCAGGCCGTTTGAGATTTTGGGATTTTTGAACAAAACAAAGGTTAGGCAAGATAAAGATATCTTACACCGTTTGATTCTGTTTTCGCAACATATTTTTCACTTTTAAAATAGATTTTGTTATTTTATTGTTTTCTTTTCTCATATCATATCAAATGTATTTTTGTTGTTTTTACTTTTATGTTACTGTTTTCAGAAAACTTTGTCAGATGTATCTTAGATCTTTAAAAGAATTAAGATCTGGAAAATAATTTTGTCTTTTAAAACAGTAATACTATATACATCAATTACAAAATAATTAATGTAAAAAATAATATGGTAAACGATGACTAATTAGAATTAATTAAAGCTTTTTATATATGTATCAAAAATCAAATAATTATATATTTTTTTTATCTTTCAAATTCATCGTAGTATCTATATACTATGAGATTAATCGTACCAATTATTTATTTAGGCACGAAACAAATTGTGAAATAACTAAAATTAAATTAATAATTCTTTAAATATTAGCAAAATGAAAAAAAGGTACAATTATTATGTGAAACACAACTTTTAATTTTTCACATGATAGAACAAGCGTGGGGATTCTCATCACTAAACGATGCGCCTGTTTGATGATTGAAGATGGAGGGCTGTGCAGGATAATTGTAATAGGCGGGATTTTGGGTATCATATCCATGCTTGTAGTAATTGTAAGAAGAGGAAGGCTGGGGTGCATAGTGAGCCACTGGACCATTGCATTCGTGTTGATTATACAAATTGGGATGATCTGGATTGTAAGGAAGCTGCCACAGCTCGGCCCTCCGCCCGGTCTTCCGGACTGTTTTCAGAACCTTCTTCTGGTCAACCCCTCCGGTGACCGTCACTTTTTGCATGCCCATGTCTATGTCAATGTCATCCACGCCTGAGTGCACATCAAAAAGTGAATAATCAACCCTAGCTACTATACGATCAGTAGTGATCGCGAAGGGATCGGAAAGGTTAAATGAAAATGAACATAGATAAAGAGTTAGGTTAGTGATAAGATACCTTTGAGTTTCTGAAGAGCATTTTTGACCTTGCTCTCGCAACCGGGGCAGTCCATGTGTACTCGCATCTCTATGATCTGAACAATTAATAGAAAGCAATAATTGAATAAAATCATAAGCAAAGTGATTCATAGTTATAATATTCTGATCAAAGGAGAAAAGACGTTGCATGCATACCGTCATTTTACTTTCCTGAAACTGTTTGAGAAATCTCTACTCTTCTGGAGGGTAC